>LNAC01000003.1:2444460-2599259 GCA_002007465.1 Ailurus styani | reverse complement strand
CATAGTGACTTTTTTTTGAGACTTTACATATCAAATATTAAAAAAAATCACTAGTAGCCTTTTGCAGGTGGATATCATCATCATCTTTACAGCTGTCATTTTGGTATGCTTAAAATCCTTTATGGTAAAGTGCACTGAAGTTCAGTGTTAAGTGATTGAAATGTCTAAACTTATATTGGAAAAGATAGCCTTGTATCTTACTGAAAAATGCTTTCCAAAGAAAAATAAATAAATGTCATGAATTTTCTTTAGATATTTCCATCACTGTCTAGAAGCCATTCATCTCCTCTAAAAATAAATTTCATACTTTCCCTCTTTAAAGAAACTAAGAGTATATGTTTTGTTTTGTTTTTCAAAATCCATGAGCCAGCATTCTCTGACAAAGAAAACAAGGCAATACTTACTGCTTCATTTTTAAAGCATGGAAATATAAGACATTTAGAGACAACATAAAAGTTTGTAGGAAATTTTCATTTTTAAGAAAAATTTCATCTTGTCTTCTTAAGAAGAGAAAATTGAAGCTCCTATGTCAAGCCAAACAATAAAAAATAAAAGGCAGAAAAAGAACCCAGATGTGAGAAGGAATGCAAATCACCATACTAAGAAGCTGAGAAAATTACTCAGCAGGATCCAAAAATAATTAGGAACTGAGTGAGCATATTGGTAAAATATTAAAAGTACTTTGAAAACTCTTAAGTGACAATATATTTAGAAGATTTTTTCTTCCTGGGCAGTATGATGAGACTTTTTCTGAAAATAGATTACCAGTGGGGGTTGACAGCTGTTGAAACATTTATTTTTCTTTTTAAATAAAATAGAACCAGAAAATGAGGTTTATATGAAGTTAAGTCCTAATACAGAGAAATGTTTCCATGTGTTTGGGTACTATCTACACTAGAATTCAGGGACAAGAAAAGCCAAAAATTTCAGGCAAAAAATTTGCTTGGTTTATCTAGATTTCCAGACTTCAAAAACAAAGCAAAACAAAAGACAAGAAAAGCAAAACAAACAAAAACATCATAATATGAGTTCCTTTGGGCAAAGTTCTAGAAACTTGTTGCTACTTCCATTTTAATAGAATTTTGACTTTTTTAATGGGTCCATTATCTGATGCATTATAATATTTCTTATGTAGGATCTTAGCAACTGCAAAGACATCAACTATAATAAGTCTTTCTAATTACAACAGAAGCCTAAATTTTCAAATTTGTTGGAGGGTTAACATTTGGAGTGATATTGGAACTTGAAATAATTTTAAAAGCATGTGTTAATTTGTATGTTTCAGTAATGAAGATATTGAGCTATAAGGTAATGATTTTCCTCAGTTTTGAGGAAAGACTGGAAACGAAAATATCAGGGAGAAAACAAAGAATAAAGATCAATTAGCGAGGTGCCTGGGTGGCTTCGCAGGTTGAGCCTCCAAGTTTCGGTTTCATCTTAGGTCATGATCTTGTGGTTGTGGGATCCAGCCTTGCTTTGCACTCTACAGTCAGTGCAGGGTCTGCTTCAGATTCTTTCTCCCTCTCCCTCCTCACCTGCCCACTCCCCCCACCTAAAATGAATAAAATAAAATCTTTTTAAAAATTTTAACAAAAAGGTCAATTGGATAGGGCAGAATTATGTGGCTTAGACAAAAGTGAAAGTAATGATAACTAACATATCATATACATGTGAAATAATTTAGATTGATAATGAAGAGCCCAAGCCATGAATGGACATGACAAACAATGGAGATGAAATAGTAATTACAACAATTGATATTTAGAAACCTGAGTGCTCTTTTGAATATTGAAATTAAAAGGTTGAAATATCTTAGACCCCATGTTTTTCTGCCCACCCTTCCATATTCCGCCCTGAATCCTCTAATTGCTTCTAACTTACTGACTTTTACAGTTACCTGAAATATATACCATGTAAATGTGTCAATTTGTCCTGTTTCTCCTCAGGATAAGTTTTTTGATATTGCCAGGAAAGCCAAATACAAGAAGACTGACTCAGTACTGCTCTCCCGAAGAGTGATGCTTCTTGTATCCTAGTGACATCTCCCTAAATAACATTTTGTCAATGACATTTTCTAACAAAATGCACAGCTAATATGTGGAGAATCTTTTTCCATCACTCAGTGTGTATATGTGTGTTTGGTTTCACTTTGTCTAGCTAAATAAGCTAAGTAATGGCTTGAAATTTTAAATATCTCTAAAATTCTATTGTAAGTGCTTACTATCTAAGACTTGGACAGGAATTCACATTGGGTGGTCACTAGACCAATCTCTCAAATTCTCTTCTGGACACAAAATTCCTCTCACCTGGCATGTGGACATTTTCGCAGGTGCCTGGGCCCCTTCCTGCCAAGGAATTCCTTGTCCTTTCCCATGCATCCATAAACTTCCATGTTTAGTAATTAGCTTACTGGAACAAGACTAGTGTTTTGTTTTGAACTCTCATTACAGTAGGTTAATTGTCCTTTATGCTACTAATAACCATTTATTCTTAAAACCTAAGCTAAACAGAATAAAAAATATCTCTTCCTTTCTGGTTGTCACACCTGAAAAACAGATTATAATGCCTGAATTATAATTAATAGGCAGTATAATTCAACTTGATTCAATGACCAAAAATATCTAGGTAGAAAATATCAATTTTGACTTGCTGTGACATCTCAAATCTATAAAAAGCAGATAGCACAGCAGCACAAATCATTATGAATATGTTGAGGCTGATCATACACAAAAAACTAAATTAACTATTCATTTGTATGTGTATTTTATATCATTTCTTTTCTTGGAGATTCTTGACAAAAGTCATAATATCAATTTTACAATTTCAAATTCCAACAGAGCTCATTATAAGGTAGTATAAGAAAGTTTTTAAAACCTGAATTGTTACCAGTATTGGTTTAATCAATCCTTACCATTGAGTTGTTATTAATTCAGTGTAGAATTCAGCAAAATATGGCCAGTGAACTAAATCCAGAAAATCACTGGCTATGGATTTATTTTTCCAATGTATGAAAGACTAGAGGGAATAGAATAATGGATCCCAGTTAGCCGCCATCTGGCTTCAGAAGTTGTCAACATATCACTAATCTGGTTTTATCTATTCATTTCCACTTCAAAGCATTATCATATTATCTGTAAATTCCTCAGTGAGTAACTCTAAAAGATAGATTTATTACCAATATAAAATATATGTAACAAAATTTAGAGTAAGTCCTTAAAATCTAATTATTTTCCATGTTCAAGATTTTCTAAATATTGCAGAAATGCATTTTAATGTTTGGTTTCTGAGTCAGGATCCAGAGTAACCCATACATTATATTAGGATTTTATCTTTTAAATCTCTTCTAGTTCATAGAAATTCTTATCTCCTTATTTCTTGTCACTTTTTGTGGAACAAACTAGTCATTTATCCTGTAGACTATCTCACATTCTTGATTTAGAAACTTGTATCATCATAGTGCTCCCCATAATTCCATCTAATGGCATTGAGACTTAGAAGCTAGAATATAGTCAGATCCAATTCACTGGGAGAAATAAATGTGTACACCATTTTGTAAAACCCATTTTGCATCATTCAGGAGAGCCATGCTATGTGATCATCCTGATTTTAGTGCTATTAGTGTGAATCAGTGAGTGTAGGAGTTGTCAACTTTATCTATTCACAATTTTTTTTTAAGATTTTATTTACTTATTTGACAGAAAGATAGAGAGCACAAGTAGGCAGAGCAGCAGGCAGAGAGAGAGGGAGAAGCAGGCTCTCCTCCAAGCAGGGAGCCCAATGCGGGACTCGATCCCAGGACCCTGGAATCATGACCTGAGCCAAAGGCAGCCACTTAACCGACTGAGCCACCCAGGTACCATCTATTCACAATTTTTGCACAAATCTTTCAGCGACTAGTTTTATAGTCATTAATGATAGTTTTCTGGATTATTTCATTAACATTTACAAGAAGGTAATTTTCTAATTCTGTCATTCTTTCTGAATTTATTACTTAGAATTCTTCAATGAAAAACTTTCTATAATCATCTATTTGGTTAACTTGAAAATCAAACTGTATACGAAAAATAGAATAAACGCTTGATTGTTTCTTTCCTGTACTTATCGATATCCCAAATAATTCACTGTAGCCCTAGGAAACTCCAAAGATGACAAATTCATTTCTTAAAGTATAATGCTCTCTTCATTTTTTTATATGTACATTTGATGTGTGTCAGCCATCATAGGTGTTAATTCTTGTCACTCAAATTCTGGAAGGCAGATTTCTTAAATGGATATGAGATCCCTGTATCTTGGTACACATACCCTGTATAATCCCCTGTTTTTGAGTGTTGGTAATACCTATAAATATGGTGTGATATCAAGCACTCTATAGTAAATGGGATTTTGCTTATGTAATTAAGTCCACAATTGGTTGACTGAGTTAATCAAAATGGAGGTCATCCTTAGTGGACAACCCCTATAAGAGATAGCATGAACCAGCTATCATCAACTGGCTGGGCTGGAAGGAAGCAAATAATCATGTTGGGATTTGTTTATGAGAAGGACAAATGGCAAGAGACAAAAATGCACAATAAATGAGGAGTACAAAGAAACTACCTCAGCATAATAAAAGTCATATGTGAGAAACACAGAGAAAGCATCATATTCAATGGAAAAAGACTGAGTGCTTTTTTTCCCAAGATCAGAAACAAGGCAAGGATGCCTGCTTTCAGCAATTCTATTCAACATAGTGCTGGAAGTGCTAGCCAGAGCAATTAATCAAGAAAAAGAAAGAAAAGGCATCCAAACTGGAAAGGAAAAAGAAAATGTATATCTGTTTAAGGTGATATGATATTATCTGTAGAGAATCTTCAAGTTTCCAAAAGAAAATTGCTACAACCTAATAAAAAATTCAGCTAAGTAGCAGCAAAGTGAACACAAGAAAATCAGCTGCATTTGTATACACTAACAAAAAACAGTTTAAGAAGGAAATTGCAAAAACGGTTACATTTACAATAGAATCTAAAAGAATAAAGTATTTAGGAATTAAATAAGGAGGAAAAGACTTATACAATGAAAACTACAAAGCATTGCTGAAAGAAATTAAAGAGGACATAATAACCATATCATTCCATATCACACCCCATGTTCACAGATTGGAAGATTTAATACTGTTAAGATATCAATATTCCCAAAAGTAATCTAAAAATTCAGTGTATCCCTATTAAAATCCCAATGATGTCTCTTGCAAAAATAGAAATACTCATTTTAAAGTTCATATGGAACCTCAAGGACGTCAAGTAAGCAAAGAAAATTTTAAAAAGAATAAAATTGGAGGACTCAAACTTCCTAGTTTCAAAACTTACTACAAAGTTGTAATGATCAGAACAATTTGGTAATGGCATAAAGATGGATATATAGAGCAATGGAATAGAAGAGAAAGCCCAAAGTTAAACCCTAGCATATATGATGAAACAGTTTTTTTCAATGGTGCTAAGATCATTAATGGGAGAAAGGACAGTGTTTTCAACAACTGGTGCTTGGAAAACTGAATATCCACATGCAAAGGAATAAAGTTGAATCTTCCCTAACAGTGTGTACAAAAATAAACTCAAAATGGATCCATGGCTTAAATGTAAGACCAAAAACTATAAAACTCTTAGAAAAAAAACACAGAGAAAAGAACTTTGCAACAGAAACTTGGCATGATTTCTTGTATGTAATATCAAAGGTAGAAGCAACGAAAGAAAAAAATAAACAAAATATATTCATTAATTTTTTGAATATTCATCAAAAGATACTATCAATAGAGTAAAAGAGAAATCCACAAAATGGTAGAAATATTTGCAAATCTTATATCTGATATATAAAAAAACTTCTAAGCTCAGTTCAAAAATGGGTAAAGGACTAAAAGACACATTTCTCCAAAGGAGATATATAGGTGGCAAACATACACAAAAAGATGCTCAACATCTGTCATAGGGGGAAACAGAAATCAAAACTACAATAGGATATTGTCTCACACTCATCAGAAAGACTACTATTAAAAAAATAAGTAATAAGTGTTGGCAAGGATGTGGAGAATTAGAACTATTGTGTACTGTTGATGGTGTTCCAAAATGTTACACCTAATGTGAAGAGCAGTACAGTGGTTCCTCAAAAAATTAAAAAATAGAATTACCAAATGATCTAGCAACTGCACTTCTTATGTATACTCCCCAAAATTAAAAGCACAATCTCAAAGAGATATTTGTACACCCATTTTCACAGCAGCATTGTTTGCAATAGCTAAAATGTAGAAGCAACCCAAGAATGTATCATCAAATAAAAGGAGAAGAAAAAGTAGTACAAAGGTATGATGGAATATTCTTTGGCCTTAAAAAGGGGGAAACTCTGACATATCCTACAGTATGCTAGACCTTGAGGACATTATGCTAAGTGAAGTCAACTAGTCACAAAAAGACAAAGACTGTATGATTCCACTTACATGGATAATTAGAATAATCAAAATCATGGGAACATAAAGCAGAATGGTGGCTGCCAGGGGCTGGAGGGATGCAATGATGGAAAAGTTGCTTCATCGGTGGAGAGTTTCAGTTTTTCAAAATAAGTTCTGGAGATGATGGTGATGGTTGCACAACAACATGAATATACTTTATACCACCGAATAGTACACTTAAAAATGCATAAGATGGTAAATATGTGATGTGCATTTACCACAATAAAATAAAAAAAGGAAGGTGTAATATTATTACCCATCTGTTTTTTCCATTATCACGTTATTACCAATACTATAATTCATTTTTTAAAGGAACACATTTTTAAAAACATGTTAAAAAACATAGGTGAACGATAATTTCAAAACTTTGGCAAAGACAGCCACAAAAGGGTGCCTGGGTGGCTCAGTGGGTTAAAGCCTCTGCTTTTGGCTCAGGTCATGATCTCAGGGTCCTGGGATCAAGGCCCATATTGGGCTTCCTGCTCAGCGGGGAGCCTGCTTCCTCCTCTCTCTCTGCCTGCCTCTCTGCCTACTTGTGATCTCTCTCTCTCTCTCTGTCAAATAAATAAATAAGTAAAATCTCAAAAAAAAAAAAGAAGACAGTTACAGAACATTTCTATTTTCTTGCAGAAAGGGTAGGCAAAGGAGAGTAGTATTTATAAAATTAATGACAATTCAATTTTGAATATTTGAATAGTAAAATTTGCTAATTCTGACTTTTAAAAGTGCCCCATGTCCAAATTTGTCACCATTTCAGTTTATAACCAGAGACAGTTATTTAATAATATATGATTTTTTTGTATTTTACAAATTTGTATTAATTTCTCCTTTTAAGTAGTTCTTCACAAGGAACTCTTGCTTAAATATAAAGATAAAACTGTGTAGTAAAGGATTTTTTAACGAAAAAACATCTATAGATCCATACCTGTCTGTGCTTAATATAATACTCTCTTCTAGATAAAGAAAGGTATGGCCTTTGTTTCACATTTGCATACTCCAATATCCAACCTCCACTTTATTATTTATTTTCTCTTTGGTTGCTTTTTAAATCAAGATTTGTAGGAAACAATACCATAAAGAAGTCAACGAGAGATGTGTCCCTTTCCTTTTCCTAGCATGTGGAGTCTTGAAAGAAATAAATGTGATCAATGAATGCTTCCTCTTAAAAACTGTAATTCATTTAAAATAATTTAAAATAATTAAAGAAAAATGGTTTCCAATATTCACTGAAGACTGTCATTTTGCTTTCTTTTGGTTTTAAAGTTATAAGTCTCAATGGCAATTGTTTTTGAAAGTGTTATCATCTGGATGTGTTTTAGAGATCATGATATACACTATTTTATGGAGTATGAAAATATTTGTTGTAAGCAAATACATACAAGAATTATGTGTGATTTTTGGGCGCCTGGGTGGCTCAGTGGGTTAAAGCCTCTGCTTTCGGCCCAGGTCATGATCTCAGGGTCCTGGGATCGAGGCCCGCGTCGGGCTCTCTGCTCCGCAGGGANCGATTTTTAACTATCTCCATGTGCAATAACCCACAGCAATTATTCCATCATAACATTCAATAACTACAGTAAAAGAATAAAGGTCCTATGGTTAACTAACTAACTGCTAAATTAGTAATAGCCTTTGTCAAAATTATAAACATTGTGGACCTAACAAAATGTAAATAGTAAACAATTATCCCCCAATGTTCCCAATAAAATTGCTGTCTGAATTTATAAAACTAAACCTAAAGAGATTTTTGCTATATTATTACTGCAATTTCGTAAACATCATATGTGTGATTTGTTTTTATAAAGCTTTATTCATGATTTTCAATTGTTTTTTTATCTTATTAGCCTCATGTGGCTTTTAAAATATTTTTCCTAGTGAGTTTTGTGATCAAGAAAATTTGGATAACAATATAAATATGGAATGAGATATAGATGTGACTTAACATTTTAACTTGTTATTTGTCATTATAAAGTCAAATTAATAGGGATAGCATGATAAATGACATGAACTACTAAAGCTATAGCCCATTCCAATATCCTTTATTAGATAGTATATTATTTTTAAGCTACCAAATTTGATGGTTGTTTCTCAATCCACATCTCACTTGACCTATTGACAACATTAAAAAACTTGATCATTTCCTTCTCTTTCAGTTTTTTTCATTTAGCTTCCAAGAGACACAATCTTGCTTCATCTTTAACCTTCACTGTGCACTCCTCCCTCCCTCCCTTGCCTTCATCTCTTCTGTGGACTCCTCCTATTCCCTGTGAACTGTAATATTAAAGTGACTCAGCAGTAATTCCACATGCAATGACTCCCTAATTAACCTCATTTTGTCTTGTAGTTTATAAGATACACACATATATATACATATATATATATATATATATATGTGCATGTGTGTGCATGCATGTGTGAGTGTGCTGATTTTTAAAATGTGTGTGTGTGTGTATGTGTATGCTGACTTTTGAAAAAGACAATTCTCTATGAATATTTTCATTTTATTTTACAGGCTGGGCTTCCTGAGTAAAGAGTACTAGCAAATTTGACTCAAAGGTGATTGGAAAGCAAACACTCCATGTGTGGTAAGCAGAATGGCTTCCAAAGATGTCCATTTCCTTATCTTCATATTTTGAAAGTATGCTATATTACCTGTCAAAAAAGGATTTAAAGATGAAATTGAGACCGCTAATCAGATTATCTCAAAGTGCACAGATTAGCCTATATCATTTAGGTGAGCTCAGTAGAATTGTCAGTAAATGTATAAAAGGGAGACAGAAAACCCAAGGTCAGAATAGTGCAATAAGAGAAGGAGAAGACCAGCGACAGCTTACTCTGGTGACAAAATGGGGCCATGATCCAAAGTACAGACTTTAATAGTTAGAAAAGTCAAGGAAATAGACTCTTCCCTAGATTCTCCAGGAAGGAATGCAATCTGCTAACACCTTGATTTTAACCTAGTGAAATATGCATTAGATTTTGGCCCACAGAACTATAAGATATTTGTGTTATTTTAAGCACTTAAACATGTGATAATTTGTTGGAGAAGCAAGTGACAGCTAATATACCTTGGAAGCTAAAGATATTGTACAGCTTCAGAGAAATTTAGATAATCATCTCCTCTGGATCTATTGTATTACATTCTAGGTGAAACTAGATTTTTCCCTCCCCTCCAGGGTAAGATTAGTTTACAGAGTGAAGTATTGAATCTCTTACTCTGTCTCTTTGGAGAAGATGAGAGAAAGTTGTGCCAGTTGACTCACATGAGCTCTGAGGGTTATAATTTTAGAGCTGCTTTCTTGTTGTGCAAACTTGTTGCATGTGGAGAGTGGCATCATGACTCCATTACATCACCTACAGAGATTGAAGAACAAAGGAACATACACTGATGTACACTGTGAGTAATAAATGGGCCGTTCTCTGATCCAGAGACCTCATGTTTCCTGTAAGAAGGAAAGAATCCAGGTAGAGGAGAGGAAGAACCCATTATCTTTATCTTGAAGAACTCAGTGGACTTTATTATTATTATTATTATTATTATTATTATTATTATTATTACTTAAGATTTTATTTAAGAGAGGAAGACAGTGCGTGGGCATGCATGCATGCAACAGAGAGAGAGAGAGGGAGAGAGCAGGGACCCCAGTGTGGGGCTTGATCCCAGGAACCCAGTATCATGACATAAGCCAAAGGCAGATTCTAGGGACTGAGCCACCCAAACGCCCCTCAGTGTAATTATTTTTGTCACATAACAAAAAGAATGCTGGTGACTCAAACTTGTGCAGTAACCCTTGACTGCTATCAAGTTCCTAGGTTTTGTATCTTTTTTAATCATGATCCTGTGGCTTGTGGCTTTCTTTTTTGTGTTCACATGTTGGTTATTCTATCTCTAGCACCATTTTAACATTTCAGAAAAGACCAAGAAAGAAGTATGAAATCAATATTTTTAGACAGATGAGTTGGCCTTTTTCATTAGGAATATAATTTTTCTGAAATCCCCACCCAGAACACACCTTCTTACATAGCCTGGGTTAATATTATATAACATAGTTATTGTCATTTGGAGGGATCCATGAATCAGTTCTTCTTCATGCTATTTTTTTTTTAGCCTAGAAAATGTATGCTCCAAACAAAATTTGTCGTATTTTAGAAAGAATATGGACAGAATATAGAAAACAAAGTGTAACCTATCACTTACAGTAATGTATTGTCTAGTTCTGGTTTTTTCTCCCTTATTCACTCTCACTAATGTAAATAATTTCTAATTTTTTGAAATATTTTACAATATTAACTCATTGGAACATCCTTGTTAGTATAGACTTATAATTGTTGGTTTTCTACATAAAAGTTTGAGCAGGTACTTCAAACTCAACATACTAATAGTTGACAACATTCCCATTCCTTTTTCCATTTTCCTGTCACTTTATGGGGCAACCTCATTTTTAATATCCATGTGGACTTAGTCACACAATTGTCTACTCAATTCTTGAAACAAGAACCTTTGAGAGGAAACTTGGACACAGTCTCTTCTACCCGGCAGTCAGTAAACAAATTTATCAGCTTTAGAGATGAAACATCTATTGATTAATTGTTTATTTCCATTACATTCTGTTAATGTTCTTGGATCTTTTATAGGATGATGGCAACTAGTAGTTTTCTCATTCATTATTCTGACCCTATATCCTTTTTTATCTAGTTCTTTATCAGTATTCCAGAGTTAATTTTCCTAGATGATATCATGTCTATCCTCTATGCAAAGTACTACAGAAACACTTTTTGTTGGCTTTTACAATAATGTCTCATCCACTCAGCATAAAAAAGTAAGTCTTATCACATTTTTGCTCTAGTTTTCAGTCTGATCTATCACTGTTCTCCCAACCACCACCATATTGCACACAATGTACTTATACTCCAGCTGTATAGTACCTCATGCTCTTCTCAGCACATAGTCCGAGGTTCTGGGCCTCAATTTTTCTACCAGTGTACTTCTCCTTACCTGGTATTTGCTTCATAAAGGTCATCTTTCCCTTAGACTTCCATGAAACTCAAGTCAGATGTAATTGCCTTCTCCTTAGCATCTTTGTAAGCAAGCGTTTTGTAATCAATCTTATCAGTTATTTCTATAGGTGCCTGTCTCACATGCTAGTAATTCCTTAATCAAAGCAGATCATATTACGATGTTCTTTATATTTATTTCAAAAGTATCTAAGGACATGGCCTGTCAAAGGATAGATGCTCCACAAAACATGGATTTATGAAAAGAGTAATAGAATTACAGATGAAAAATTATCAGAGTTCAGACAGCATCTAGCATTATTTTTTTCTTCCCTGTATGATATTAGACATATTTCAAAAGATAAAACTATATTTTAATTAATTAAACAAGTTAACTTAGGCAAAAGATTTCGAAACTATGGTTTAAGTCTAGAGAGGAAAAAAAATTCCATCTGGGAAAAAGCTAAAATGAAAGGTGATCATATGAAGTAAGATTGTACTTTCATTACACATACACACATACACACACACACACACATCCATTAGATTTCTTAATTTAGATATAGTAGCTATTCATCGATTTTGCATAGATACTAATATCATTTGTGTTTTTAAGAAAGCCTAAATCTTGAAAGAAGAAAATAAACATATAAAATTTTGAATTAATGAAGAAGGTATTTTAATTATTTTACACTAAAAATCATTTCCTTGGCTAAAAAATATGGGAAATGGTTAAGGAGACAGCATAATTTTTATTTAGAAAACTGCACATTTCTTAGTTAAAATATTTACCATATAGTACTTTTCTTATAGTCCTTATTTTATCAGAAATATTTTGTATTTTAAATGTAATTTCTGAGCAAATGTACAGGTTAAGAAGAGTGTTGGATAGAAAAACCAAGGTCATGTGTGTGACTTCACCCTTTCATTTTTTGTGTGTGTGCCATGGTGATTAATAGCTATAAAAATGAATAGTATTATTACTTTTGATAATGAAGTCAAGGCAGTTTGATAAGAATATGGAAATGCATGACATTTTGTGACAGACATTTGATCTAGGAGCCTTTTTTCTTTCCTCTTTCAACGAGTGTATTACACTATTTGCATATTTAGTGTAAAGATAATAGGTTTTCTCTATGGCAAAACTCTTTTGGTAATTTATCCATAATTGAATTGGGTTCTTATTTGGTATCTTGTGTATATGTGAGTTTATGTAGTTTAGCATCCTTGTATTAGATTGCATGGGTTACTGCTTTAAAAAATTATGCACCAAGGAGATAAATGTCAAGCTCAAGAAGTTCAGATTCATAATTAAACCACCTGCCTTTCTCCTCATACATGGCACATAACAAATAGCCCTTTTAGTTTTAGCTAACACAGTTATTCTATCCAATTTGATTAGTATTTTCCTAGGTCTGATATTACTTACTTCATTAATGTTCCTTTGTCTTTAAAACAATACTTAACACAAGTGTATTTCATGATAATCTTAGTTTTGGAAGGTGTGATAATTTTCAGGTACATGATATTTTGCAGGTTGTTGGGGGCTGTGTTATAGTAACAGTGACTGAACCCCTTCCTTTTAATGCTACATTGCCTTTTAGGAATGGGAAAATAATAAGTTGACAGATACCAAAAATTTAGACAAGCTATACAGAAACTATTCCATGTGTTTTGCATAAATCTTAGACACCTCTCTGGTTTCAACGACAGTTTAAATGAATGACTGAATAATGCTACCCTCATATATTGCAATTACCTTAGATTCTATGATACAGAAAAATATACATTTTAGACAATTCACAATGTTATTTTTATAAAAGTAGTATGGTCTCATCAAACCTAATTGGGAATAACCTGTTTCTATAGTCATTGAGTGCATTAAAGTAAATCTATGGATTTATCAGTTTTATCTAAGATATGAAATTGGGAAATGAATGCATTCTCTGTGTTTTGGCTACCCTGAATCTCTTTGAGAAGCTATCTCTCCATTTCTCCATCTGATTAGGGTAAAACTATCAATCCCAGGATCCTGCATTTCGTGCTATAAAGATACTTATGAGACCCATGCTGTGTACATATATATATATATTGGGCCTATCCGTGTACCATCCCATCTTCCTGGATATACAATGATTGTATCAGGGGTGGATAAGTAACTCAAGCAGGACCAGAAATTTTTTTCTGATGGGGACCTAAAGATGTCCTATGCCTGAAATGACAAAAGGTAGTTTCACAATGTGAAAAGAATCACTGAGAAAGAGGTTAGTATAGAAAAAAAAAAAAACAGATGATGGAAAGAAAAGTATAAGGGTGTGCATTTATGAGAATATGTATACAGATATGTGCATGCATATGATATAAATACGTATAAAAGTTTGGCTTAAAGGCAAACACCCTGGTGATGTTGGGTTTTTTTTAAATTCTCCTTTGAATAAAGACCTTGACTTCATGAGGTAAGTTTTTGTTTTGTTTTGTTTTCTATTCTTTATAGAATTTGATTCAAGTTAATATATATTACTCACAACCTTCACTAATTGAGACTCATAGTTCCATTTCAATCAAATGTCTTAAAGAACATCTGAAAATCAAATGTCTAGAATAATAGTATTTTTTATATAAAGTGAAATTATACTAAAATATACTGATTTAGTTTGATAAACGTCATTGGAAGGAAGAACATTTTTGCTTCAGAATATTCATTTATATGTTCTTTCATTCTAATAAGTCACATTAGAATTGCATAACTGGCCCTAAATAAAAAGTTTATTATGTATGTGTACACACTGTATATAATATAATGATACATACACATGTAATAGAAAAATTATATATAGATATTTATATATTTAATATATCCATTTGATTTAATATACCTAACATATCTATTTATCTCTACGTATGCAATATAGCTATATATAGATCTAATACAAAGATATGCACACACACACACAAAGATTCTCTCTTTGACCAAACTCAGTTTTCTCTGAACTCTCTTACTAATCCTTGACTTTTGGGCTTCCATGTTAGTCTCTAAATTGTCCAATTTTAGCGAAAGTCCTGCTTCTGTCAGTTTAGCCAGAATCTCCCATCCCCCCACATCTGATCACCTTCTCCATCTGATGAGGTTTCTCATCCTCTACCATTCCCCAGGTGATACCTGATCACCTGGCCTGCCTTCATCAACAATCCTGTTAGGTGAGGTTGACCAAAATCCTTCCTGACCCTTGATGTTTCCTCCCGGTAATCTTCCATCCATCAGCTCCCATTTCTGCTCTTCAGCTACAAAATCACTTTCCTTTGGTGTATTTGGAATAGAACCCAACTTCTCTCCCTTTCTTATTGCAAAACCCCATTGCAGTGGTCCCTAAACTTATTGCGATTGACCACTTAAATAAAGTTTGCCTTACCATTCTTTAACAACTGTCAGAATATTTCATTTTCTTCAGTAATATATATATCATCATAATATATGATAGTAATATTAACATATATTTATATATAAAATCAAGAAGCATGTTATTAAGAATGTATTATGTCATTATGTACTGGAAACCAAAAAATTAAGGATGACATCCAAATAAGCTCATAAGAGAGAGAGAAGCAGACAGATACATAAACTTTTAAGTGTAGGACACTGCTATCTTATACTCTGGAAGGAAAGTGGTATTCAGAATATTCTTGCCAAAAATATAACAGTTGGTATGAAGGTGAAAACACAAATTCAATGTTCACATGGTTTAAATAGAGACAATAGAATTATAAAGAGCATTATAAATATGAAAGGCGACATTTGCAAATTTATGAATGTACAGCAGAAAAGAGGATTCAGGAAGATAGAATTTAACAATGGATCAAAAGGATGAGGTTTACAGATGAAAAGGTTGAAACTGTGAAATATCTTTCAGGTTATATTGAAGATGTTTGAAGTAATTTGGAAAAAGCTGAAATACTTTATAGCAAATATGCTATAATAAATTTTGTGATGTAGAAAAAAGATACTGATGATGACATTGAGAATTATTAACCTTGGACAAGACTAGAGGCCAGGAAATGAGTTTTAAATTTTTTATGATGATAAAGATGAGAAAATAACTTTCTGAGATATTTTATTTCATTTTTTTAAGATTTTGTTTATTTATTTGAGAGAGCAAGTGAGAGAGAGAGAGAGAGAGAGAAAGAGAGAGAGAGAGAGAGAGAGAGAGAGAGAGAGAGAGACAGTACGCACAAGCAGGGGGGAAGGTCAGAGGAGAAGCAGGCTCCCCGCTAGGCAGGGAGCCTTATGCGGGACTGATTCCAGAACCCTGGGATCATGACCTGAGCCAAAGGCAGACACTTAACTGACTGAACCGCCCAGGCGCCCCGATTTCTGAGATATTTTAGAAGGTAGGTTGAGAGAACATGGCATCCATTTAAAAAAAAATGATCAGTCAGTATGAAATCTAAATTTTTGGTATTTATTCAGGTGGCCCTGGCATTCATTAAAACAGAAAATACAGACGAGAAGGAAGGCTGGTGAGGCAGGAGGCAAAAATAATTGGATTTAGGTATGTTAATCTGGGTATTTGAAAGTCAGCAGGACACCCTGTGATAGCTGGAGAAATAGGAATGGAGGTCATTAAGGGAAACTATGTAATCAACTGACTGACCTTCCAAGGAATTGCAGTGAAACCCACCAAGAGAAACTGTCAACAGCCTTGAAGGAGAACTAGAAAAGTCCTGGAATCCAAGGCAGTTACAGAAAGAAGGCAATCATAATGTTGGGGTTCAGCACATGCTACCCCAAAATATGGCATCTTGGCTTACTAAATATTGTAAGCTGAAGGAGTTTGAGAAAACAGCAGAAACAGGAAAGTCACTTTGACCCTCTGTCCCAAAATAGCTCATAAGACCCTCATGTGAGAGGGGCCCATCTCTACCTGTAAGGAAAGAAGCATCCTTATCTCCAAAGATGAAAGAACAGCCAGAAGAATCCTAACAGGCCCTTCTAAGTTCTCCCAGTTTATACACTTACCTCATATTCCCTGACCTATCATATTCTTCCCATAACTATCCATTCTTCATTAAACCTAGCATAAAGATGCTCACATTTATTGTTTATTGGGGTCTTCATTTATTTATGAAGTGTCCTATGTCACTTAAAATGGATTAAATACATTTGTATGTTTTTCTCCTGTTAACCTGTCTTTGTTGGTTTGATTTTCAGATCCAGTCAAGGACACTAAAAGGGTTGAGGAAAACCTTTTCCTCCCCTACAATCAACATTGTTAAATATTGCAGAGTAAGCAATCAAGTGTTTTGCTGATAAATCCAGTACACCAATGAGGTAATAATTCATCTTAGTACTTTCTGGAACGTTGTGAAAAAGAAGCCATTTTGTAGTAGAGTGAGGAGAGAAATGGAAATGGTTCTATGTAGCAAATTTTCAAGTTGAAGCTTTATCAAATAAGTTGCCAGTGGTGATATGAACCTATTGTGCAAGCTAAGGAGAGAAGGAAGACAGCCTTCCTAAACACCTGTGAAGTAGTGGGGAGAATGATACAAAGAATGGTTCAATGGACTAAAGTTCTAGATGAGAATGAAGACATAGTTTGTACGTAAAGATGTTCTAAAAATATTTGGCTGGACACACACTTGAACACTTTAAGGAAGAGACATTTTTTAATCAAAGGGTTGTGACAGCCTTCGTGGTGATGGTGTTTACATAAACAAAATCTGATATATGGCAATTAAATATAGAAAAGCTCTTAAGTAAAAGTCACCTTGACTTATTTCTAAAAAACAAATCTATTTTGGTAGAGATTATCTTATTATTGGATTTTACACTGATTTGAGAAAAAAGTTCACTATTAATACAATTGATGGAAAGCTTACTTTTCCATCTTAAAATTAGAATCATCCTGAACAGAAATAAGCTAAAGTGCCAAAAAGACCTAGGTCAATGTCAACTGAGTCTGTAGTAGGAGCACAAGGAAGGTAGATAACTGGTTTATTTTTTCTTCTGTCAAGTTCCAGCAGACAAATAAGAACACCTCCAAAATGCCACTTGAAAGCCAAGATGAAATCAAACTTACCTATGTTATTTCCCAGGACAGTAAGAAGAATGAAAGAATTTCTATCAAGTATCTTCTTGTCACAGACTTTTTCTTGTTGTTGTTCCCTGCTTGCACTAAGCAGGAATAGATGGGATTATTTTCTCTCTGAAGTGAAAAAGTTAAGTATTTTTTACCTTAGAAAGAAGTTCCTAGAGTCCCCAGTGTGTTTGTGACTCACACAGGTGGCATCTGAAATGTGTTTCATCTAACACTCATTTGTTCTTTCATAGGGGAATTAATTTTTGAGCGTCTAATGTAGATCAGATGCTTTTCTAGGCACTAAAAGACCTGTTTTATACATATATACATATATATATACATATATATATGTATATATGCATATTTACATGTATATGACAACCCCTGCCCTCATTAAAGATATACTTAGTAATAATCTAATAGATATAATGAGTAATGCCATGATACATACAATAAAATATATGATAATAATATTCCTTATTCATTCGTTTTTTTTTTTCATTTTAGTAACTACCTTTTCCAGATTCTGTTAACATACGTGTTCTGTAGCCTCAGGTAGTCCTGGGGGGTTATAATACAGTAAATAATGGGAATATTTTGGAACAAAAATGGTTTCGCAAATAGTTGACTAACAAATATATTTTTCAAAACACTCGAGTTTAAATATATTTTCCTTATTCGGTTTAATTTAGTACATTTTAAGACCAGGTATTTGTTCGGACTCCTCTTTAACTGTGTACTTGTTTTTTTCCACCTGAAAGATTTTTATTCAAGTGCTTTGCCAGGACCCAATGTGTTTTCTACTTATAGTCCGCTCTTGATTGTCTCCTGGGATTACTACCTTATAGATTACCTGTAACAAACCTTGCTTTCCAGAACTTACTGACTTGGCTATCTTTTCCATTTGCAATTAAGTCATTTCCTGACATTCAGAATTTATCTCCAGCTAGTAAAGCGTGTTTTTAAAGTGAACTCTTTACTGACTGCATTTAAATATTTTGAATAACAGCTGGTCATCATCTTTTAAAAAGTTTTTCAATGTAAAAAGCATACCAGAAGGTATGCTCTATCCAAGAAGGTAGATAACACAAATTAAAATGTTTAGTTGCCATATTCAACTCCCAGTCATTAGGAACCAGAATGATGATGATTACTAAGAGATAAAAGACCATCAAAGAGAAGATAAGCAGAGTGCTTCTTCATGTAGGTGTGTATGAAAGATGTGAAGAGATTGTAAGGGTGTAGGTATAGGCACTTTCTTTACTCAAAAGCATCTTTTCCATCAATATCTATTTTTTTAATGAGACACAGAACATTCCATTCCATAATTATATACAACATTTTAAAACAAATGACTGAAAAAATGACTGATAGCAAGAAATGTTCATTTCCAATATCAAAAAAACTTCTAAGTCCCTAAAGTTAGCACTCTCAAGAAACAACGATCTCTCAGTTTTTTACTAACTTACTTTCCTGAGTCTCCAAAGGCCAATGAGTAGAAACAAGCTCAGCAACATTCATAACTACAGCTGCTAGCTTAAGACTGACTCTCTTCATTGCTGTGGGTATGACATCCTGTAACACCACTTAGAACCTCTGGCTTTACTGCCTAGGATCTCTGGAGACGTCCCTATTTGCTCATGAACAAATTCTATAATGCTTTACAGAATCCTATAAAATCGCATAATGATTATGCTTTTATTTCTTGCCCCTCCACATGCTGCTTTTGACAGAAAAATCTTACTTATCCCAAAATGTTCACACTAATATTCTTAAAGCAGTAAGATGGTATCTTTGAAACCGATGTGGAAACAGGGAAGGTAACTCTCTCTCATCAGCTCTGACTTTTTTTTTTTTTTTAAAGAATTTATTTCTTTATTTGACACAGAGAGAGGGATTACAAGTAGGCAGAGAGGCAGGCAGAGAGAGAAGAGAGAGGAGGAAGCAGGCTCCCTGCCGAGCAGAGAGCCCGATGTGGGCCTTAATCCCAGGTCCCTGGGATCATGACCTGAGCCGAAGGCAGCGGCTTTAACCCACTGAGCCACCCAGGTGCCCATCAGCTCTGACTTTTAAGGGCCAGAAAAACAATGTGAATAGTTTAGTCTCAGGTAGGTAGACACCTTGTCCAAAATAATAATCTATATTATTATTAATACTATATGCAATAATATATATGACACATATGTGCATATAAATATATATGCCTAATCATCTACTATGTACATGTGTGTGTAAATGTATACATACAAGCAATATATGTATATATGTAAATATATATAGGAATATGCAAACAGTCTTAGTACTGTGTGTTAGGAGTATAACTACTGGTAGACATTATATTTTAAATAACACCTAGAAATCATCTAGGGTTGGCAGGCTTTTTTTTTTTTTTTAATACCAGTTCTTTCACAAGAAGTTGAATAAAGGGAAAAAGTTTAAGCAAGTGGAAAGAAGTTTGTTAATGAGTACAAATGGATTACTGTTGGCTCGGGCAGAGGTATTTCCTAGTGCCACAGCAGATAATTCCCTGAATTCTCATAAATAAGTCTCTGGCTTTCATCTTTTCTCCCTCTCTCCTTTAAATTCCCATACCTCCTTGACTTTCCAAAAACATATTCTTCATTCCCGCTAAGACCCCAAATTCCCCAACTCCTCTTTGCCCATCGTTCCGTCTCATGGCAGTAGGTATGTCCTATAAAGAGAGTACAGCAAAAACTTTTACCAATATGCTCAATATTCCACATTCTGTAACACACCACTGTCCATCCCTCAAACAATTTCTTCCTGCTGCTAGACAAACTCAATTTTTATCAATTATCCCCAGGCTTCAGGGCATCTGTGGTTCATCACTCTACTCTCTGGGCTTGCAGCTCCACCCACAGTCATCCTTCCTTTTCCACAAGGAGTGGCACATGCTTGCGACTGCAGACACTTATCAGCCTGTCCTTTGCTTATAGAATTCTGGAAATCTGCTTGCTTTCTTTCCTTTTGCCATCTCTGCTCCTTTCCATCCAAGCTGGCAATTCTGATGATTCAGAGTTTTCAAATCACAGGGATTTATTCTATGAAACGAAGGGTTCCACCACCGGTCTTTCCTACATAATCAACCTCTACTTTTGGCTTCTTTGAAGATATCTAAACAGATCTGGAGTCAAGTCTAGTTTTTTCACAGAGACTTCAGTTTAACTGGAAATCATGACCGTTTATTCCTGTTGAGACAAAAACAAAAGGTTGTCTAACCACACCTGTAGCTTTCTCTCCAGAGCACCTTTCCTAAAAAGTAAATATAATTTTAGTGTCTTTTTCAATCTGGATAGGCTTAAAATTTCCCCAAATCTCAAGACCTCATTCTGTTTTGTTTAATATTTCTTTCCTCAGTTTATCTTTTTCCTTTCTCATTTTACTATAAGCAGCAAGAACAAAATTGGCTATCTTCAACTCTTGTCTGAATATTTTCTCTGCTAAATATCCATATTCATCATTTACAAATTCTGTTTTCCATGTAACTACAGGTTGCAATTAAGTCCCTACCACAAATACAGTACTGAGAGTTGTATAGGGTACACATTTGACTTCAGAGCTCTAAAGAAGACTAGAACAATTTCAAGTTCTCAGCCATCACTTAGAAATGAAGTATATGAAGCAATTCTTTTGAAGTGAATCCCTTCAAATTAGAATAATCATATATTACTCGGTGCTCACCATGACATGTGTAGTCCCCATTTGTCACCAGGTGTTATTACAACCTTATTGACTGTATTCTCTATGCTGCACTTTTTATCTCAGTGACTTACTTATTTTATAAATGGCAGTCTGCACCTCTTAATCTCCTTTATCTATTTCACCCATCCACCCCACCCACTTCCCCTCTGGCAACCACCAGTTTGTTCTCTGTATTTAAGAGTGTTCTTTTTGTCTATCTCTTTTTTACTTTGCTCATTTGTTTTGTTTCTTAAATTCCACATTTGAGTGAAATTATAGGGTATTTGTCTTTCTCAGTCTGATTTATTTCATTTAGGATAACACTCCCTAGCTCCATCCATGTCGTTGCAAATGGCAGGGTCTCATTCTTTTTTATGGCTGAGTAATATTCCATTATACATACACCACATCTTTATTCATTCATCTATCAGTGGACACTTGGGTTGCTTCCATATCTTTCCTCCTGTTAATAGTATTTTCATAAACACAAGGTTTATGTACCTTTTCTAATTAATGTTTTCCCCCCATGGGTAAATGCCCAGTAGTAGAATTACTAGATCATATGATATTTCTATTTTTAACTTTTTGAGGAAACTCCATACTTTTTTTCACCTTGGATATGCTGGTTTGAATTCCCAACAGTGCACAGTGTTTCTTTTCCTCCACATATTTTCCAACACTTGTTTTCATAGTGTTAAAATAGGGAATAACCTACAGAATGTTAGGGACCTATTTATGTATGGTAGTTGGGGGACAATTTTTTTCTTATGAATGTTTGTGGAGGGACACTGCATTAAGTAGGAATAAAAAAATGAGAAAGCCACAATAATATCAGTATGATTGCATCACATTCGACAGTATAATTGAGGAGATAAGACAGTTGGGGAAGTTGGTGGTGGGGCAGAAGAAAATAGTAGCAAATGAAGCTGAAGAATCAGGAAGTGACTGAATCCTGAAAGATACTGTAATTATGGCAGGATTTTAAGTTGTAATAATTGGGTAAAGGTGGGTCCTGGGATTGAGCCCTGTGTTGGTCTGCCAGCTCAGCAGTGAGTCTGTTTCTCCCTCTCCCCCTCCTCCTTCTCGTAATCTATCTCTCTTTCTCTATCTCAAATAAACAACTAAAATCTTAAAAAATAAAAAAATAAAACATAAGTGTTGCCGCTATTTAGAGAATGTAGCGAAGGAAGAGTGAAATCATTAAGGCCCGTTTGAAACTGCTGCAGTGGAATGCACTGCATTGAATTAGTTTATTGATAGATCACAAAATATACACTCTTTCCTGTATAAGAAGTTACTTTACTTGTAAAAACAAATCTATAATTAGAGAGAGAGAGAGAGAAAAATAGAGAGAGAAATGCTTCTTCTAGAATTAAGGATTTTCCTTCATTTGGAAAAGACACAAACTGAAAAACTTTGAGCATAGTGTTCTGAATGAATAAAATAGAAGAAGAATTCAAGATGGGGATCCTTCTAATCTCAAAAACAAAATATTTGCTAAATTCATTAAATCCTGGATCTAACCCTTTGACTTTCCCTGTATCTACACTTTGTAGTGTCACCTTACATACACTCTCCCCTGGGTGAGGTCTTCTGCTCTACCTCTGGACTCCAGGCCCAGTGACGTCTCTCACTTCGATATGTTAACAAACAGAACACAACAGAGACATGAAGGAGCACTTCAGTATTTCTGTTCCTGCTCTTGCCCTCTGCCGTCAACATCAGCAAAATAAGTCCAGCCTACTTCCAAATGAAGTCTGAGAAATATATAGACCAGACTCACAAGCCTCTGGGTATCTTAGCTAGAATCACCATACATCAATATTTTGAAATACTACCAACACCAAGATAGCAAAGCCTTCCCACCAACATAAACCATTTTGATTCCTGAGCTAAGTAAACATGCATTCTCTCTGCCCCTGGACTTGCATGATTGCTATACAACATTGTGGAAGCATATAATTGATAGAGATGACAAGGAAAAACCAATGTGAGCATGGAATTTTAGGCTGAGAAGTTCTCTGAAATGACATTAATCCATTTTGAGGCTTGGAATCTTAGATTCGGAAGTCTTTGTTATTAAAAATATCTCAACCTGTATAGGCTTTTGAATTCAAATAACAAGGAAAATTGATTTTTTTTTCTCCCTTTGAAGTCTGGGGAAAGTCAGCCTTATAAAACGGAGAACTCTAGGAGATACAAAGGGGTCAGGAAATAGCGGGACAAAGAACCTCCGAGATGTTAGTTAAACTCCCCATAGCGCCCCTCCAGCCTACTCTTCTTCCCCCTCCATCACATTCAGTACCACTCTGTTTGGCTACTATAGAGCATTGAGGGGATCCCTTGTGTGTCCCAAAAGGGAAGGTGGAAAAGAAATCAGATAGCACATGGTGCTGATTTAGTGAGTCACCTGAAGGTCTATGTACAAGTTCACATGGGGCTGCAAACACAGTATAATTTAAAGGAAATTCTATGTCAACTGAAAAGACACTTCAGCAGTAGATGCCATAAGGATACTGGCTGAAGTCTATAAACATGGCACAGTGGAAATACTCGTGAGCCAGGATACGACCTGGGATAAAGGAATCACTTGGAAATTCTGGAAGACCAAGTATTTAACCAAAAGAGAGACTGAATAAACTCACGAGTTACTAAGATAAATCAGAAGTGATTATTTATTTAAATGGCCGTGACTAGGGGCCCCTGACTAGCTCAGTTGGAAGAGCACATGACTCAATCTCAGGGTCGTGAGTTTGAACCCACATTGGGTGTGGAGATTACATAAACAAACAAACAAACATACAAACTTTAAATGGCCTTGAATACTAGATATAGTGTTTGTTTTGCTGGGTACTGAGTATAAAAGGGAAATCATGAGAAGGTTGAGTAGTGTGCAGGAAAAACAAACAAAAGTATATTTCTGCATATCTGAGTTAATGTTATAAAATTGAAACTAACACCAAGAATATATTATAAATTGTATCTCTTTAATGATATCTATTACCTTGGTTATGATGAGCATCTTTTACACTTATTCATTCTATGTAGTTGTGTGGGTTTGAAAGAATTTTAAGAAAAGCAACATAAATTTAGAGAATAATAGAACATTCCCTGATAGGACATATACTGGGGTTCAGCACCTCTTTACTCATTTTTTAAAAATGAACAAACAAAAGTCATCTAGTTAATTCATTGAAACACTGAGCATCTGTTTCTTTCTCATTACCTGGGTATGACAGCCTGAAATGCCAAAAGTGGTAATTCTTTGACAAGCAATATGGTGTAAATATTGTATAAATATTTATAATGCATAAAAGTCTGTAAAGCTCAAGTTTTGGTGTCTCAAAGTACAAAACATCTTTCTTATTGATAGTTATGGCAGAAACACTATCCTCTCACTTTTTAAATAAGAGCAGCCTATTTTTTAAATTAATTTATTTTTTTATTATGTTCAGTTATCCAATATAAAGTATACTAGTCTAAAACAAGGCTGTACTGTCCCAGAGAAGCCTTACATCAATCGGGTTTCTGTGATTCCAGACTTTGATTTATCTAACAGGGTACAGATATTGCCAGCAAAAAAAACATAACAAACCGTTCAACAATAAGGGTTCCTGACCATGTATTTCTTCCACTAAGGGCATTATGAGGACTGAGACTGAATTGAATGCATCAAATAACTAGATTAATTAAAAACAGAGCATGACAAAATAGATGAAATTGAAGCAAAGATGCATCTCTGGCAACTTTGAAAAGACAAATGCATGACATTACAGAATAGTGAGTACTTTCTTTCTTTTTTTTCTTTCTTTTCTTAGTTTACTCAACAAATTAATATTGAAGACCAATAAGAGGGAAACTGTATGCTGACCAGTTTTCTACACTTACAGAAGTGAAAGTTTGCTGT
Source organism: Ailurus styani (assembly GCA_002007465.1). Lineage (NCBI taxonomy): Eukaryota > Metazoa > Chordata > Mammalia > Carnivora > Ailuridae > Ailurus > Ailurus styani. The sequence continues at coordinate 2,574,106 of LNAC01000003.1, read as the reverse complement.
TTTTACATGTTTGTAGACTTACAAGAAGGTGAGTGAATTGATTTTACCTTTCCAAAATATTATTACTTAAATTTTGAATTCAGATTTATAAAATGAGAGGTGAATGTAATCACTGGATCTGGGAGTTCTAAGTTGTGAAATTAGTGTAGAAAAGGAAAAATACTTTTGTCTCCACCCTTCTAGGTTCTTGGCTGAGACCCCCACAGTAAAAGACAGCTTAACAGGAGAAAAACAAACAAGTTTAATAACATGTATACCTCCTGTATACATGGGAAATGCCCAGGAAAACTGAGTAACTCCCCAAATGACCTAAACCACGACTTCATTTTTAATTTTTTTAAGATTTATTCATTTATTTGGAAGAGAGAGGGAGAGAAAGGCAGGAAGGAGGTGTAGAGGGAGGCAAAGAGAGAAACTTCAGCAGACCCTGCTCTCAGCATAGAGCCTGACATAGGGCTCAATCTCACAACCCTGAGATCATGACTTGACCCAAAATCAAGAGTCTGAGGCTTAACGGACCACATCACACAGGTACCCCTAAGCCACCACTTTAAATATCATCTACATTGGGAATAGATAACAAAGACAAAAGATGTTAGAGCTAGAGACTAGTTATGTGAGATTACCAGGAAAGACACAATAAAGGAGGGTAAGGTCATTACGCAGATTTAAATCATTGCCTTCTCCAGGAATAAGCATTTCTAGAGATTTATAATCTTCCTTCTTCCTTTCTTCCTTGTACAGAGAAGGAGACACTCTTACAAATGGAGATTTCCCTTATAAATATAAGTGTCTCTTACAAAAGAGTAATTCCTATGCAATTTTCAGAACTTTTCTCCCTTCTTAAAAATACTAAGCCAAAAATAATCCTTATGCTAAGAGACATTTGGGGGTGGTAAATTCTGTTCTCTTTCAGTGCATGAGCATCACTAAGTTGAAACAGTATTGGTCTGTATTTTAACAATCCTCTGATATAGTTATCATTTTTCCATCCATTTTAAAACTAATGATTCTTATTTAAAACTAATGATTCCTATCGCGGAAGACAGTACCATTTGACATTCATAGCTGTCAATGATTAATGATTAACATTAATGATTAACATAATTCAAATTCCTACTTTGGGGACAGTGAACCTAATGCTGTTGATGATACTTCTCTGGCCCAATTATCCAGTTAATTGTGTTCAGCTGAGAAGACATGGGTGCTAAGGCAAAACAGAGTCTACTTAGTAGGTGAAACCTTGACCCTGGCCCAATTAGAAGAAGCGTATCTTGTTCCCTTTGCCATCATTCTATGCATGGATACGTGGACAACTTCTACTTAGAATCTCAAAATTGTTGTAGCTATCATCACTTCACAGATTGCTCTCTTTCTGACAACTAAGATATTTTTGGTTTCCTGAAACTTTAAGGAGACTCTTCACTGGAATATAAAGTGGGGTAGTCAGTGGGGGCAGGAGGAAGCATGTTTTTTCCTCAACCGATTCAATGGAAAATGAAGTCTACTGTGAAATTGTGCTTCTGTCCTGCAAGGTCAAGGAATAGTTAAGTCATATCACTCAAAGAGTTCTGAAGCTTGTCTACTGTTCCCTGTTCTTCTTCCAGAATCTAGAAGATTGCTTCTTCTTTTAACACCCTTCACCTAGAGAAGTAGGAATAAAATGACTTTGGAAAAAGGAGAGTTTACTACTGAAGAGAAGAAAATAAATTTTCATGCCAAATATTTCTATTCCTACATTGGTCTCCAGTTTTTAGTCCCTGTCACCTGTCAATTTCACTCTAATCTAGTCTGCTCTGTATTTTGGGGACCTGACTTTTACTCTACAAGGTTCCAGAAAGGGTTCATAACAATTTTCCCCGAAATGTGCCACTTTGGCACGTAGCCTATTTTTAGCTGAAGGTAATTAAGACTCTGCAGATTAAAAAAAAAAAAGGCAGACCAAGAGAAATTTTACCCCTCCCTTAACTACCTAGAAGACTGTAAATTGGGGGTGTTTCCCAGAATAAGAGTTATTACCAGAGATAAATTTTATCTGAGTGACCCATGGCAAGGAAACATCTAATAACCAATTATATGTGAATTATTCTTCTCTCCTTTGAAGCCCCAAACTTGTATCTCATTCCTTAGTCCAGGATGACATATATATCTGATTTTACCTTTTTGTCTTGGAACCTCTCATATAGGTGTGGTTCCCATAACTACAAAATCAAATTTGATTTTCTCCTGTTAATACTGTGTCATAGCAATTTAACTCTTACACCAAACATAAGAAACTTTGAAGGGTAGAGGAAAGTTTTTTTTTCTTCAACACTGTTTTTATCTTTACAATTTTAAAAGAACTAGAACTGAGATATATTTCATAGAAAATAGAAGTATACCTTCAATTTATCATTTGATAATATAATATATCTCATTATCTCATTACTTCTCTGCAATCTTGGGCACAACCCTGATATGAAATCTCAGCGAATGATTTCATGCTTCAATAAACACCCCTCTTCCTATTCATGTTTTTGCAAACAAATGCAAAGATATACAATTTGTGTTATTGCTCTTGGAAAAATTTTGTGGATTTTCAAAGGAACTAGAGTGTGAGTTTTCTTTTCCCCATAAAGAGTTCAAAAAGAGTGTTTTTTTCTGTTTGTTCGTTTGTTGTTGTATTTTGTTTTAGAAAATATGGCATTGTTTCCGTGGGAATAAAAAAATATTCTTTGGAATGCATGTGTTTATTAGAAAGTACTGTCTTCCCATGCAAGTGTTAATGAAGTTTCCATAGGTGCAGTAATTATTCAATCTCTAAGTCCTCACACATACCCATATTACTTCATTTATTTCTTAAAATCTCGGGTTAAAAAAACATGGAAAGAAATGTCTTATCTAATGCCATCCCCTGAGTTACAATAGTATAAAGAAAGCCATTTGCTTACCAAGCCATGAAAACTGCTTCTTAGCTAAATATGCATATGTTCTCCTTGATGGAGTTTTAAAGAACATAGATGTATGCATCTGAAATGCATAGAAAGGGAGAAGGGAAGTCAGGAAGAAGAATGCAAGTGGACACACTGATGAGCAACCCACGGGCTGCCCTTGTTGGATCGGACTGTTCTCATCTCAGAGAGGAACTTTTTCTACCACTCCGATTTCCTACCTCGTCTTCTTTTCAGCCTAGTGTGAAGCTATTCAAATCAAGTCCTTATTTTTCTGGTTTTCTAATCTAATTATAATAGCCTTTTCTTGACAATCAACATCAGTGTTACATTCCATGAAACTTCCTTGTACTTTAGAGAGTGGTATGTGCCATCCACATTCAATTTCTCTTTTTTGCTGAGCCCAAAACAGCTGCTTCATAGAATCCTTGTGGACCACCTACATCCCTCCTGCCCATGACTGGATTGGATGAGAGTTAGAATTTCAACATAACAATTGTAGTAGCCTCTCTGTACATTTAAATATGAGTCCTTGCTTTGAGAATATTTGCACAAGCCTGACAACCAAATAGAAAATGGACTCTATTCTATAAAGTTCCATTTCTTTTTTTTGAGTGCCATTTCTTTACACATACACACACATATGCATTTCACCACATTCAATCATAATAGAATTATCTTTGTTTAGTTCAAAAGATTTCCCAAAATATGATCCCCAAACTCATTAATAGTCATTAACACCAGTGGATAAAATAGACTTTTAATACTTACAGCTGATGACTTTAATTTTGATTATTTTGTGATTTTCTTTTTCCCCTTGTCAAACTAATGTCTTCCCCACAGTTCACCAAGGCTGTAAACTGTAAATGGAGCGGAAGGGCAGGGCAGTCAAAATATGGAATATTGAAAAGGTTGAAGTAGTAAAGAACCTTTCCCAGGATATATTAGACATTAAGATTTTGATATTTTATATTAGTGCAGAGATTACATTGGGAAAGGAAAATGGCACAACAAAGAGTAATTATTTTAAAATGACTATTTCATGAAAATTCTATAGTAGAAAATTGATCTCTTTCTTTTAGTCTCAAATCTTAACACTTTTTGTCATAATTTTAAGTTACCTTTATTTAAGATCACCTTAAACTTTATATATATGCATATATATAATTATATACATATTTTATTTTATATATTATATAAAGGTTTCTGTGTTGGAATTCTCTATACTTACTGGCATTATAGATCTCAAACTTTAATGTGTAATATATACTGTAACATATATATATATAATAGATAGCCAATAAAATGTTATTTATATTGAAATAAGACTTTTGAGGGCTTTGAGGGTTATATCCCATATACTAAAATTCTGACTAGTTTTACTGTTAGGAGTTCAGAAGGCCTTTTAGCTGAGTAACATTTTTTCCTCCATATTTGTGTTGAAGTCTTTTATTTTAAGATTCAGGTCATTACAACAGAAGATAGTCAATTCTCTCAAGAGGTCTCAGCCTGCAGAGTTTTAATGAATGTATCAGTCTGAACGCAAGGATTTGTCTAATTTCTTATTTCCCAAGATGACACAATACATTTTTAGGACAAACTTATGGCAAGTTGCAAATCAGGTACACATTCATTCTTTCAGAAGCAATATTTAAACATCCACTTGTTCCCAGAGTGTTGTTCCTGGCTAGCAATTCTCAGCGTGGGCCCTAATGTTCATAATAATCCTAAAATGTTATCTGCCTTTTTCACTTTTAATCTCCCCAGAGAGGCCATGAAGTCTTCCAGGAGCTATAGGATATGTGATATCACAAATAGACTATAGACATATAAATGAAAATCCAGGTCTCTTATATTGTCGGGTATTAAAAAGATGGACAAAAATGCACAATAAAGCCACTTTTTTTACTCAGTATGTTTTGTTTTAGGAAATATAATTTTTAAACGATTTGTTAATATGTTTATTATAGTTACTTAAAATGAATTATTAATGAGGAAAGACTGAGTAAGTTTACATATTTCCAAATCTATTTCTTAATAGGTAAATTTGACAGACATTACATAAAAAAGATGTCTGGGGTCCTTAATAATATTGAAGGATCTCAAGGGGCCTTGACACAAGAAGGTCTGTAAGCTGCTGTTCTAGAATCTAGAATCTAGAGTGTTAATGAGGCTTTTCCATCCAATTTCCAAGAGTTCATTCCACAGTAGTATGTATATAGCCTACATAAAGATGGGTTGCAGCTGTCTTACTGTTATTGCTTGTTCTAACTCTTTGAAAAAAACTTGCCTCCCATCCTCAAGCAGATTAATGCCAATTCCTAGGGTGATGAGAACATCTGAGAGAAATATCTGATAAATAGTGATGTTTGTTGCTCTGGTTCTCTTATTTCCAATGTTTCTTTAGAGATGCAAAAGAAAGACCTCAGATTATAGTTTTTAAAGTTTCTTTATCCTTTTCTTTTTAGCTGCTATTTGGGTAAAAACCTAGCTCTAGGTAGAAGAATTTATATCTTGAAGGGGAGCATGAGTAACTCCAAAATACTGCAGTTTAGCAAGTGCAGTGTTTTGAGCTGAAGACAATCAAGACCCAACAAACTCAGGAAGAGCTGCTTACTTTTTCCCTTTAACGGTGTGAAAGAATTTAGAGGGTCTGTACCTGGAGAGACATGATACCAAAGATAACTTTATCACCAAGACTGATCTGCATGGCATGGCAAACATTTGTTTACCAAACATTTGCTCTTCTCATCTTCCTGTGAATTGCCTTCCTCTCCTTTGAAGCCCCAGACCTGAACCCCCTTCTTCTTTGCTCCAAATAGCATATAAACTTCACGGGTCCCAGTGCTTTGAGTTTCATGTCTTCCAGTTCTCCTGTACATATGATTTTTTTTTTCTCCTGTTACTCTGTCTTATGTCACATTATTAGACCGGTCAAAGAATTTAGAAGGGAAGAAAAGTTTTCCACCCCTACAGTATGATTGTATAGGCACTTAATTTTATAAACTTTCCCCATCTAGCTTGCCCAGCTGTGTAATTGAGACCCTTAAAACTAATTATGCTTGTTCTCACTTTTTTTTCAGCTATTTTTTTAGTATCCGTTGCCTCTAAAACATTCCAGGTCTACCATTTTTTCCTGTTATGCTCACTGAGTCTAAAACTGAAGACGTACCTGGGTGGCTCAGTCAGTTAAGTGGCTGCCACTGGTTCAGGTCATGATTCCGGGGTCCTAGGATTGAGCCCCATGTCAGGTTCCCTGTTGAGCGAGAAGTCTGTTTCTCCTTCTCCCTCTGCCCCTCCCCCATGCTTGTGCTCTCTCTCTTTCTCAAATAAATAAATAAAATCGTTAAAAAATTAAAAAAATAAAACTGAGTAGCACACATGTTTGATTGCAGAGAGATTTTCACATCTAACATTGAGTATAACTCCATAGGCTTTGGATACATTGGCTGGAAACTCAGCTCTGCCATCAGTTATTTATATGACTTTAAGCAAATTAATAACACCTCTAGATCTCTATTTCTTCATCAGGAAACTGTGAAAAATAATAGAATCTATTTTATGAGGTTGTTGTTAGAACTCTATGGATTGAAACAAAAAATTCATAACAATTCTGGCACACAGAAAATTCTGAATTCATGTTTGCTGTGATTTTCTGATTTTATTGTTAAACTCCAACTCTTGATGGTCTTCATTTCTTCCCTGACTTAGCCTCACTGTATTTTGATATAATCTTTCAGTCTAAGGCATGCATTAGTTTTCTATCTGCAAACATGTATACAAGTTATTTGGGAAACAGAAACGGGGTAAATTCAACCTGTGTTGCATTGTCTTTTTTTATTTTTTATTTTTTATTTTTTTTATTTTTTTATTTATTTTATTTTTTTTTAAAGATTTTATTTATTTATTTCACAGCGGGAGAGAGATCACAAGGAGGCAGAGAGGCAGGCAGAGAGAGAGAGAGAGAGGGAAGCAGGCTCCCTGCCAAGCAGAGAGCCCGATGCGGGCCTCGATCCCAGGACCCTGAGATCATGACCTGGGCCGAAAGCAGAGGCTTTAACCCACTGAGCCACCCAGGCGCCCGCATTGTCTTTTTTTTTAATTAAAACTATAACTTGGATATGTTTTTTAAAATCTCAGATATTAGTTGTGCTCTTTAAACTGACATACAAGTGATATTTTGGGTACTTAATTATTTTCCAGATTTATTGAGATATAACTGACATAAAACACTGTATTAATTTTAGGTGCACAGCATGATGATCTGACATATGTATATGTTGCAAAATAGTTACCATAATAAGCTTAGTTAAAAGCCATCACCTCTGGGTGTCTGGGTGCCTCAGTCAGTTCAGTGTCTGACTTCTGCTCAGGTCATGATCTCAGGGTCCTGAGATCAAGCCCCACATTGGGCTCCATGCTCAGTGGGAGTCTGCTTACCTTCTTCCTCTTGCCCCGCTTGTGTGCTCTGTCTCAAATAAACAAAATATTTGAAAAAAAATCAACTCACATAGTTACAATTTTTTTTAGATTTCTTTTTGGTTTTAAGGGTGTCTTATCACACATTCACAAAATTATGGCCAATTTTTAAATTGAAGTCTGACATTTAGAATTAAGATTTTTTTGAGTAAGAAAAAATTATGTACCATAGTTCTAAGTATAATTTAATTATACTTTATATTTATTTTTTATATATTTTATATTTATATTTAAACAATTATATTTAATATAATTCCCATAAATAATTTTCTGGGAAAATTCTAATTCCAGTTTTGTTGTACGTCAGAGCTATCTATTGCTCTTATGAAATTCTATTAAAACACAAATTAATTTATAACGTGAAGTAATTCAAACCCTGAAGAATTATAGCAGCTTTGAAGAGGAAGCAGATCTGGATATCTCTTTATTGATAAAAATGACATTAATGTCTCACAAACTTCAAGCTTTATATTAAAAAAATAGCAACATTTTGGGGGCATCTGGGTAACTGTGTTGCTTAAGTGTTAAGACTCTTGATTTTAGCGCAGGTCATGATCCCTGGGTCATGAGATGAAGCCCCGTGTCAGGCTTCTCACTCAACAGAGTGTTTCTTTGGGATTCTTTCCCTCTTCTTCTTCCTCTTGCCCCATTTGTGTTCTCTTTCTCTCTAAAATACAAAAACAAAATTGTGTGTCACTACTCATTAATCTGATTGATGTAACAGGAAATCTATTTCGGAGATCTTCCATATTTAAATGTCTTCTCTCATTAAACACAATGAGATTCTTAAAATTATACCTCTATCATATTTTAAATTATTTGGGAGAAATCAAGTAAGTTGTCTCATTCATCCTTAAAAAAAATTCAAAATGAGTATGCCCCAATTAACTAAATATGAGTGCTAATAATTAAGAGTCAGTTATTTTTTTCCACCTTGAAAACTGAAATAGAAGTTTGAAAGAGATTCCATTATTCAAAGATTTATTTAGCCTCCTTATGATAAGAATGTCACTGATAAACATGTTATTTTTATTTATCTACCCTCATTACAACTGTAAAATTCTAAAGTACAGGCACAGTGACTGTAAGTCTATATGAATGAAATTCATGTACCCCCTTCTGTAATTTTGGATAGTATGTTGATACCATCCAATGTAATTCATAAGCTAAACAAAATATCTGAAATAAACTTTAAATGAACAAGGGGATAAGGGTATTATTTATATGAACAGTCACTCTCTAAAACAGCTGAAAGTGTGGCATTGTACAAATCCTAAATTGCAAATAATCAGGATAAATTCCATAAACATGAAGACACCTGGGTAAGAGAAATCAAACAATAGTTAGAAATATGAAATCCATGACAAGACTGCTAGTTGTTCCACTGTTTTGGTTTATTACTTTTTCTGTAATAATAGAAAATTTACCTGGTGCCAGCTAAAATGTCACTAAAGCCTACATGTCCCAGATTTCCTTGCATTTTAATGAGGCCATTTGACTACGTGCCTGCCAATGGAACCTGGCGGAAATATTGTGTGCAACGTAAGAATCATGTCCTTTAAGAGAAAGACCATGCCCTCTCTTTTCCTTTTACTACACTTCCTGCTGTCTTAAAACACTCCATGATTGCAAGAGCTAGAATATTCATCCTAGACCACACGTTGGAAACCATAGATTAATGAAGCAGAACACAAGGAAAGAAGAGTCTTGGCCACTGGATGTTTTCATCAAGTATACTGTTCTACTAAGTCCTCCTACCCAATCTCTGAATTAAGAGACAGAAAAATGAAATTGTATATTTTTATGTTTGCTATCTTTCATAGATTCTTTGTTATAGTATCTTGAGCTATATCCTGACTACTACAAGTTTCGATCCAGAAGTTAGAAAGGTAGGTAGGTAATCTTAATTATGAGAAGTTTTCTTCTTATATGGGTAATTAAATGAAGTGTAAATCAATGTAGGACAATATTTTCACATATGTCCTCCAGATAGGTCCACGTAAAACATATTCTGAGACTTCGATATTTGTATACAGAAAGGTGTTTTTTTTTTTTTTTTTTTTTTTTAGGNTGCCCTGATAACAATGGTAAAGTGACCTGGGCTTTTCTCTGTGAGGGTTCTGAGCCTTTATCCAACATGCCCTTTTCCAGCTCCTGCACTTCAACATTCACCCTAAAATCTAAGTAAAGATGTACCGAGAGAGACAATCCTGTGGCTTACCCAGTGAAAACATTTTCCTCCCATTGCCAGTGTATAATAGTAACTCTACTCCCTTGTAATTAATCCTGATTGATTAATTAGGATCAATTACCCCTGCCAGGAAGATGACACCATTCCCTGCTTGTTAGTCTACTGGGACAAAAAGTCTGAAGAAATTGGGTGGTAGATTAAGTTTAATGTTTAATGGAACTCTTACTCTTTTCCCTGATGGAAGTTTTCTGATTTTATGAACTGAACCTCTGGATCTATCAAGCAGAAAATTGCAAGAATGGAGAGCACAGATTCCCCAAGTGGGTAACTAAGAGTGATGATGCTCAATGGGACTACTCCTACTTCCGCTCCTCAGTCTCCAGACTCCTAGAGTTTGCATGCTGGGTATTTAGAACCACCTCAGGAGAAGTCTAAGATGAGTGCTCATATTCTGGTTGAATCACTGAGTCGCTGGTGCTCTCAGGGTGATGCTATCATCCCTTAAGAGAGGAACAGCAAGACAGAGCAAATCTGGGGATTGGGAAATGGTAAGTGGTGGGTTTAACACTTGCAAGACCTATATCCAGTTAGAGATTTACAACTGACAAGATATGTGTGCCCAAAGTTCAAGAGATATGTATATGTGTATCTTATGTGTATGTGTACATTTATATATGTTTGTATTTATGAGCTTATCCATGTACTCAAGCATGTGAAGGCCAATCTCTGGCATTTCTTTATACCCCCAAGAATAGTATTATCATTTTTATATACTATCTATTTCTGTATTTTGTAGTATTTTCTGTGTTATAATTATTTGAAATACCTTTCCTTTATTCTGCCTTGTTTTTTATATTTCCTATGAATTCTATTTTATTTTAATTTTGTCACTTTTCCTGGTTGACTGTTTTTAAATAATCATTTCTCATTTAAAGTGTTATATTTCTATTTATTTACATTCTAGGAATCCGATCGAAAACTACAAAATATATTAGTACCCAAATTTTCTGTACTTCTTTTTACTTTATTTTAGTGAATTTCAATTTTCTTAACCTTTTACTTGCATTTGTGTTCCACGTATCTGTTGTTTCTATCACCCTACTTCCCATCTTATTATTCAAACTTACATCCGATTAAAAAAAGCCTTCCCTGTAAAGGTTACTCATATTCTAGAAATACAGTTATATCACTTCTCATATTTAATATTTAAATTTTTAAGATATCTCTGTTATATTTTTATAATTTTGAAGTATTTTAGTATTAAAAATAGATTTATGATAGTTTTTCAATAGTATTTTAAATTTTATTCCAAACAAAAAGATTTTTCTTTTATATTGCTAACTCTTTTGTTGTTATAAATTCCAATTATTACATATTAAATAATAGGTTTAGCACCACAAATGCAAAATTTATTCATAATTGTTTCCAGGAGTCCAGAATATCTTTATAGAAGCATTTAAACTATGTTTCATCCAAGGTGTCTGTTCACTTAGTTTGATGGGCAGAAGCTATTATTTCAATTTGTTTGAATTCTCTGTGGATACCTTGGAAATACCTTCCTCGTGCATTTCTAAGGTCTGTGTACTGAGAAAAATCATTTTATAATTTTCTCCTCTCTAGGTTATGTATTCAATTAAAGTAGTTATTTCATCCAGAGTCATGAGCCAAGTTTTGTGTAAAATATGCTATATTCAGCTTCCAAAACAAATGAAATACATAGTAAGCATTTTTTCTGCAATGAATGGTAAAAGGATTTAGGGACAATTAAGTATTTATTCTCACAAGTATATTTTCACTGTTTGCTATGCATCAGACACAATTCCAGTCCATGAAACTAGAGCACATAATAGGACCACGAAGTTTCTCATGTTTTAGAGAGAGAAAGGACAAAAATATATAATATTGCAGATGGTAATAAATGACAAAAAGAGAAGGAAATTAGGATGTGAGGAACCAAGAATGGCAGAAGAATACTGTGGCTCCATCAGTGATTTGAGAAAGGCCTAGATACAGAGTGGGGTTTCAGCATAGAAAGTGAGAAGCAAGCCATTAACCATGTGGGGAAAAACTGTAGGCAACAGAAAAGCACATGCAGAGGCTCTAAGGAAAGAGACTGCCTTGTGTGATTCTTAAGAAACAGCTAGTAGAACAGTGCGACTGAATTAGAAATGTATTGAGAGCAATAATTGAGATAAGGTTAGAGATGTAGAAGCCTGGGCAATGTGAACCATTGGAGAACTTGGGCTTTTGGTCTCAGTGAGTCCGGATGACACTGGATGACAGGAGAGGAGAAACATGCTTTGACATTCACTTTAAAAATATTACTAGGTGATCAGGTATACAATAGACTACAGAAGAGCAAAAGTCAAGCAAGGAGACCCATTAAGGGACATTGTTACAAATGAAGCAAACCACAATGGTGCTCGCGCCAAGGAAATAAGGGTGGAAATTAGGGCATGAACTCAAATTTTGGATTTATTTTAAGGTAGACCTGATAGGATTTACTGATACTTCATTGCCCAATGAGGAAGAGGGAGAATGACTTCAAAGACTTGTCCCAGTCAACAAGAGTGGTAGCGTCGCTGTTAAGTGAAACAGGACAATTGTGCAGGAAACAGGCTGGGGGAGGGAGTATGAAAGGTCTAGTTCTGAGAATGAGAAACATGAGGAGCCTGAGAGAATTTCCAGTGGAAATTTTAATTCAGCTGCTTGATTGACCACTTGATTGACCACAGGTCCAAGTGAAGGCAGTAGTCATGGTTAGTGATCAAAATTTTTTTCCTTGGTGCATAAATAACAAATCTACATATTCACACACAAACAGATAGACATCTATACAGTATGATAAATAACATGATAGTTATGTTTTAATCTAATTTGCTTCATTTTTTACAATTTTAATTTATGTGTATACTCAGAGTAGAAAACTGTAGCCATGATAATATTTAATTGCCTAATGAAAAAATTTAAAAAGATGGCAGCCCACTTCATTCATTAATACTGTGTGTATGTGTGTGTGTTGGTGGTAATTCCATAAATAAGAAAACATTTGTAATAATAATAATAAAAAAAACTTAGAAGTCAAATTCCTCTGAAAATCTTAGTTTATACTCCGGTGGACTTTTTCTTTCTCCAGGTCACTGCCTAAATTTCTTTCTTCTCTTTTAAGAATTCCTTTTTTCTATAACAGGTGTTACAGAAGATGTGGAGAAAAAGGAACACTTGTGTACTGTTGGTGGGGAATGTAAATGGGTGTGGCAACTGTGGAAAATAGTTTGGTGGTTCTTCAGGAAATTAAAATAGAAATAGTAGTAATTCCTTTAATGAGTGTTTACCCAAAGAAAACAAAAACACTAATTCTAAAAAAAAAATATGTAGTTCTGTTTATTGCAACATTATTTATAGTAGCCAAGATATGGAAGCCACCTAAGTGTCCATCTATAAGTGAATAAACGAAGATGTGGTGTGTGTGTATGTATAATACATACACATCAGAATATCACTCAGTGATAAAAAAGAATGAGATATTTTTGCATTTGCAACAACATGGATGTATCTAGAGAGTATTATGCTAAGTGAGATGTCAGGTAGAGAAAGACAAATACCATATGATTTCACTTACACATAGAATCAAGTCAAATCAAAACAAAACAAATATGGGTCGCTGGGTGGCTCAGTGGGTTAAAGCCTCTGCCTTCAGCTCAGGTCATGATCTCAGGGTCCTGCGATTGAGGCCCATATTGGGCTCTCTGCTCAGCAGGGAGCCTGCTTCCCCCTCTCTCTCTGCCTGCCTCTCTGCCTACTTGTGATCTCTCTCTCTCTCTGTGACAAATAAATAAATAAAATCTTTAAAAAAAAAACCAAAACAAAACAAATAAACAAACAAACAAATGAATTCTTACATACAGAGAAAAAACTGGTAGTTGCCAGAGGAGGGGGGTGGGAGATGGGTGAAATAAAGGAGATTGGGGGTAAAAACTTCCAATTATAAAATAAATGAATCACAGCACAGAGATGAAAAGTATAGCATAGGGAATACAGTCAATAAGATTGTAATAACCTTTTATGATGACAAATTGTGGCTACACTTATCATGTTGAGCACCGAGTAACGTATACAATTGTTGAATCAATGTTGTACACCTGAAACTAATGTAACATTGTATGTTAATTATACCTCATTTTAAAATAAAAATTGAATCTGTTTGTTATTGTCACTGATTTTCTTCTGGACCTCTTTTCATTTTCTCTACATTCTTTCAATGGATGATAAATAAACTTGAGCATATGTAATGCAGTGAATCCATTGCAATTAGTCATTGTATATTAGTACCCATAGCAATTCAAGCATGATGCTGACTTCTAGAAAAATTACCTCCCTTATTCATTTCTACATTTAATTTAATTTTTATTCTATTTTTTATTATTTCTTAATGATCTTAATTATTTGTCAGAGAGAGAGAGCATGCACAAGTAGGGGGAGTGTCAGGCAGAGGGAGAAGCAGACTCTCCATTAAGCAAGGAGCCTGATGTGAGACTCAATCCCTGAACCCTGGGATCATGACCTGAGTAGAAGACAGATGCTTAACCAACTGAGCCACCCAGGCATCACTAAATTAATTTTTTAAATATTGACTTATTTATGAGAGAGAGAGAGAGAATGTGCAGGTGAGGGAGGTGCAGAAGGAGAAGGAAAGAAAGAATCCTAAGCAGACTCCCTGCTGAGCATGGAGCCCAATGTGTGGCTTGATCTCATGACCCTGAGATCATGACCTGAGCCAAAAATCAAGAGTTGAACACAACCAACTGAGTCACGCAGACACCCCTCTATAAATATTTAGAGTTAGTTTAAATTTAGTAATTCCTTGTTATTTTATAAAACATCAGCTTTCTTTGTGTGTTTAAACTACTTTAAAATTTGTTATTTATTTATTTACTTTTGTTTCAAATTTTTAATCTAAATTCTAGTTTGTTAATATGCAGTGTAATATTGGTTTCAGGAGCAGAATTTAGTGATTCATCACTTACGTGTAACACCCAGGGCTCATCACAACAACTGCTCTTCTTAATACCCATCACCCTTTTAGCTCACCACCCCACCCACCTTCCCCCAGGGAACCCTCAGTTTGTTCTGTACAGTTAAGAGCCTCCTATGGTTTGCCCCCTTCACTTCCCCCTACATTTCCCTATGTTCATTTGTTTTGTTTCTTACATTCTACATATGAGTAAAATCATATGGTATTTGTTTTTCTCTGACTTATTTCACTTAGTATAATATACTTTAGCTCCAGCCACATCATTGCAAATGGCAAGGTTTCGTTCTTTTTGATGGCTGGGTAATATTTCATTGTATATGTGTGTGTGTGTGTGTGTGTGTGTGTGTGTGTGTGTGTGTGTGTGTATCTCACAACTCCATCTGTTGATGGAAATTTGGGCTCCTTGCATAATTTAGCTATTGCTAATAATGCTGTTATAAACATCGGGGTGCATGTACCCCTTTGAATCAATATTTTTGTATCCTTTGCATGCATACTTAGTAGCACAATTACTGGGTCATAGAGTAGTTCTTTTTTTAACTTTTTGATGAACTTCCATACTGTTTTCCACAGTGGCTGCACAAGCTTGCATTCCCAACAAAAGTGCAAGAGGATTTCCCTTCCTCTACATCCTGGCCAACATCTGTCATTTTCTGATTTATTAATTTTAGCCATTCTGACTAGTGTGAGTTACTACCTTATCATAGTTTTGATTCATATTTCCCTGATGATGAGTGATTTTGAGCATCTTTTTGTGTGTCTGTTGGTCATCTGTATGTCTTCTTTGGAAAAATGTCTATTCATGTCTTCTGCCCATTTCTTAACTGGATTATTTGTTTTCTGGATGTTCAGTTTGATAAATTCTTTATAGACTTTAGATACTAACCCTTTATCCAAAAAGGATATGTCATTTGCAAATATCTTCTCCCATTCTGTGGGCTCTATTTTAGTTTTGTTGTCTCCTTCATTATGCAGAAGCTTTTTATCTTTTTTTTTTAAGATTTTATTTATTTATTTGACACAGAGAGAGAGATCACAAGGAGGCAGAGAGGCAGGCAGAGAGAGAGAGGAGGAAGCAGGCTCCCTGCTGAGCAGGGAGCCCGATGCAGGCCTCGATCCCAGGACCCTGAGATTATGACCTGAGCCGAAAGCAGAGGCTTTAACCCACTGAGCCACCCAGGCGCCCGAGAAGCTTTTTATCTTGATGGTGAAGTACCAATGATTCATTTTTGCTTTTGTTTCCCTTGCCTCTGGAGACATTTCTAGTGCGATACTGCTATGGCCGAAGTCAAAGAGTTTGCTGCCCATGTTCTTCTCTAGGGTTTTGATAGTTTCCTGTCTTACCATTAGGTCTTTCATCCATTTAAATTTATTTTTGTGTATGGTGTAAGAAAGTGGTCCAGTTTCATTATTCTTCAGAAACATCAGGATTTTAATTTGTCACTATATATTCCTGAATACTTACAAATTTAGCCATCCCTTAGATATTTTTCTGATATTCATACACATGTGCATCTGTGTGTATGTATCACATACACATGTACATGTACAAGCATCTGTGCTTATAAATATGTTGACAACCTCGGTTAATGGGATAACAAATGAAGAATTAAATTTCAGGAATATTATGGATTTTAGTATAGAACCACTAGAGACAAATTTTTCATATTCGATCCCATGGACACTGACATATTATTGAAATAAAAAAAGCTGTGAGAAATTGCAATTTATTTTTGTATATATCTAGACAAACAATGTGACTTATTTTCTTAAATTATATGTAGTCTTTTGGTATAAAATTCATCAATTTAAATACAAACTTAGCAAATAAAGTACAAGACTATTACTAAGGACATATTCATATACACTTCAGAATAAGAGAAAACCTTTCTTAGCCTTCTTAGGCCAAAAATAGTTGATTCCTTTTCCTATTTTCCTATTACTTCTCTGACATAATTCTGTTAATTGCTTTAATATATGTTTCCTTCCATACTACTATGGGCACAGGGTGATAGACTGAATTGCACGACTGCTATTTTAATCACTTTGGTATTTCCTACTTGTACCATGGGACAGTGGACATCTGCTTCTTGATAAATTCTTAAATGAATGCAAGAAACTAGTACTCAATGTATTATTGATTTCCATTTTTATTTTTTCAAGCATTTAAAAAAAATCAACCTGCCATATATATATATATATATACACACACACACATATATATAACTTTTCAGTTCCTTTGTTCTTAGTAGAATTTAGTTTAAAATCTAGCTTTTTCTGGGAAACATAAGCATATTCTTTATCATTACTTTGTGGGCAAAAATGGTGGAAATAAATATATATTTTCTTCAGGTTGAGATGTATCTAAATTTTTTTCTCTCTCTGCCTATTTTTTTCTCTTTTGCTATTTTTAATCTTTTTTCTAGCTTTAAAGAATAATTGAGAAATAAAAATGTATGTATTTAAGGTGTAAAGCATGAAGGTTTAGATATACCTTAGAAAATTATTACTATAATCAAGCTAATACTTACGATCTACTCTTTTAGCAAATTTTAAGTGTATAATATTATTGACTACAGTAAACTTGCTGTACATTAGATTTCCAGAATTTATTTATTTTAAAACTGTAAATTTGTAACATTTGAGCAATATTTCCCATTTACAACATGGATAAACATGGAGCTATATCTTTCTCTCTTTTTTTCTTTCTTTCTTCCTTCCTTTCTTCCTTTCTTTCTCTCTCTCATTTATATTATATTTATTTTAATTCCAGTAGAGTTAACATGTAGTTTTATATTCGTTTCAGGTGTATAATATAATTATTCAACAATTCCATACATCACCCACTTTCCATCAAGGTAAGTGTACCCTTAATCGCTTCACCTATTTCACTCATCTCCCCACCCCCACCTCCCCTATGATAACTGGTAACCATCTGTATGTTTCTATGCTTAAGATTCTGTTTTTTGGTTTTTCTCCCCCACCTTTTTTGTTCATTTGTTTTGTTTTTTAAATTCTATATATGAGTTTTCACTCTTTCTGTCTTTCTCTAACTAACTTATTTTGCTTAGCTTTTATACTCTCTAGAACCATGCAAGTTGTTGCAGATGGCACGATTCCATACTTTTTATGGCTGAATAACATTCTATTCTGCATATATATGTTATATATATTACATATATATACACACCTATTCTGTATATATTCTGTATATATTTTATTCTGTGTATATATATGTATATATATACACACACACACACGCACACCATCTTTATCCATTCATCTATCAGTGGACACTTAGGTTGCTTCCATAATTTGGCTATTATAAATAATATTGTTGTAAACATAGGGGTGTGTGTATTCCTTTGAATTAGTGTTTTGTGTTCTTCAGGTAAATATCCAGTAGCGTGATTACTGGATGACATGGTAGTCCTGTTTTTTAAATTTTTGAAGAGCCTCCATACAGTTTTCCACAGTAGCTAGACCAGTTTGCATTTCCACCAATGGGTTAAAAGTGTTCCTTTTTCTCCACATCCTTGTCAACATTTGTTGTTTCTTCTGATTTTGATTTTAGCCCTTATGGCAAGTAGGAATGATCTCATTACGGTTTTGATTTGCATTTCCCTGAGTGATGCTGAGCATCTTTTTATGTGTCCATTGGTGATCTGTATGTCTTCTTTGGAGAAATGTGTTTTCATGTCTTACTTTTTGATGTTGAGTTCTATAAGTTCTTTATATATTTTGGATACTATCCCTTTTTCACATATGTCATTTGCAAATAAATATCTTCTCTAACTTTTAAGGAAAAACCATTCCACTATTTCCTATGCTACTCATACCACAGAAAAAAAGTAGAAGAAACCTCAATTAGTTTTATGAAACTAACAAATATGTTCACTATTAGCAATATATAAAAACAAACTCTGATACTAAAAGTCAGTCCAGAATTATATATAAAATGTCAATACTAGTGATTAGAATCCAGAGATGTAAAAAAAAGTAAACCATCACAAAGAATGGTTCAGCATATGCATGTCAGTGTGATTTAATACTGGCAAATATAACAAATATAGTTTTCTTTGTTACCAATAGGTGATAGAAAAATGTGATTATATTTATATTTGATAAAGAGTTATTTACTACAATTCAGGCACTTTTCCTTAAAAAAATAATTCAGACTAACATAAAAGTAAAATTTTTCCTTAAAATATAAAGATCCTTTCCCAAGAAAGAAAAGTAAGCTGTATCATAAATGGAAAAATATTAACAATATTTCAATAAAAATTATAAAAGAAAGATAGTTGCTTAAGACCATCGTTAATGAACTTTGTCTCAGAGAATTCCTGCAAGTACAATTTTTTAAAAAGAAATAATATTAATAAAGAAATATGGGAAATTTACATAACTAAAATCTCTTATTGCTGATAATATAATTCTGTTCAATTAAAAACACAGGAAGCTCAAGTAAAAAAAAAATATATATATACACACAAACACATATGAAATAAGTGAATAATGTAAAGTAGGCAGACACATGGGAAATACAAGAAAATTAATAATCCTTGCTATTAGCACTACAAAGATATAAAGGTGAAATAGACACAAGAGTAGTGAAAGCTAAAATTTTTGTATGTCTTCAATGCAAATCCAATATACCTAAAGCAATTCCGAAAGAGTACAGTTTTCAGAATCAGATAAATCTACATTGAAATATATATAAAAGATGGGATGCCTTAGTGGTTCTGTCAGTTAAGCATCTGCCTTTGGCTCAGGTCATGATCCCAGGGTCCTGTGGTTGAGTCCTACATAGGGATCCTTGCTCAGGAGGAAGCCTGCTGCTCCCTCTGCCTGATGCTCCCTCTGCCTGAACTTTCCCTCCCTCCCAACCTCCCTCCCTCTTTCTCTCCCTTTAACAAATAAATACATAAAATCTTTAAAAAAAGAAATATATATAGAAGAATAAGTGCCATTGAAAAGAACAAGAAAATATTTGAAAAAGTAGTACTCAGGTGGCCTATCAGATATCAGAACAATAAACAATACTACAAATAACTCAATCTGATGTTGAGATATTCTAAGACCATCTTAACCATGGACAAGGCAAAGGCACTTCTTAGTATGACAGAAACACTAATGATATAAAGTAAATGTGAGAATTGTATTTTTAAATAAGATGACAAATTTCTTAATGGGAAAACAAATATCATAAACCCAGTAAGTTAATAAATTACTAATTTAGGGGAAAATAAAGCTTGGGGCAGAAAGAGATGAGGTTAATATCTATATAGAGATTCACAATTTAGAAAGAATGGAATAAACAATCTAATAGAAAATAGACAAAGACTATTAAGAGGCAATTCACATAATTGAAACTCCAAAAACTGCTACAGTCTAAGGTCAAAAAAAAAATAGCGTGAAAAGTTACATAAAATAGGTAGAGTTAAGAGAATTGCAGAATTAAAGCAACTATGTGACTCTAATGAATAAGTGAGATAAAGTTTATTGTTATTCAGTCCTAGTATTATAATATTTACAGACAGCACCATAGTAACAAATTTAGTATTAAAATGCAAATGTTCTGCAGCACCTGGGTGGCTCAGTCAGTTAAGCATCTGCCTTTGGCTCAAGTCATGATCCCAGGAACTGGGATAGAGTTCCCCATCTGGCGTCCTGCTCAGCGGGAGCTTGTTTCCCCTTTTGCCTGCTGCTCCCCCTGCTTGTGCTTTCTCTCTTCCTCTCTCTGACAAATAAATAAATAAAATCTTAAAAAAATAAATATACTAAGAAAATAGTCAAGGAATACAATAGATACTGGATTAAACTTTTAAAGGTGATGTAATGATTGAATCAAAGGCACTGGGCTGCTTCCTACTCCCTTTACTTCTTTCTTTCTCTGTTCTTTCTCTGGTCTTCTTGTACTTTCTGTTGCTGCAATACTATCTGCCTGGGAAAGCATCTTATTGAAAGTGCAGACAGCCAGTGTTCGGTGCATTGCTGCTCATTTGATGAAGCACCAACGTTGAGAAAACTAGTCGATGTCACAGTGATACAGCTGTCTTCCCCAAGGGCACGGCTGAAGACAGAAAAAAATTAATGGCAAACATTTGCAGAAAACTTACTGGACTTGCTATATATCAGTCCCTATGTCCAACACTTTGCCAGGAGGTCCTAACAGCAACCCTTAGAGGCAGATTCTATCATCAACTCATGATCAAAATATAGATGAGGAAATTGCGGCTTATCCAAGATCATACTGGTAACAAGTGGTGGATCCAGGATTATGGGTCCAAATGATATGGGCTGAGCCTGTGCACTGTGCTGTTTTCAGAGCTGCTGTACTTGCCGAATGTCTCCACCACTGAATGCATGTGTATCTTGATAACTGATGAAGCCACCCGTGTCTCTGTTGATACTTCCTTTCAGCTGACGGAGCCATCCTCCTCCCAGTTGTATAAGTCTCGATGCATAAACGTTGAATCTTGGAACACTGAAAAAATAAAAATAATAAAAACAAAAAACCATAACACTTCCCTCATCCAGTAGCTTTTCTCATATATCTTTAATGACCCATTTCCTTTGGTGTGANGAATAAATAAAATAAAATAAAATAAAAAAATAAATAAAAAACCATACACTTCCCTCATCCAGTAGCTTTTCTCATATATCTTTAATGACCCATTTCCTTTGGTGTGACTTTTATTTTTAGTGTTTTTCCTTAAAACCTAGGTATCCTAAAGGAAGCTAAGCTTAAAACAAACATGGCTCTTCTCAAAATTCCCTTCCTCTATTTTCTTCTTCTGAGGTAATCCCTGAGTTCTCTGTGAAAAAGAGACTGGAAGACATTCCTCCCCTGATATTTCTGAATCGTGAAGTGAACTCAATATATATGCAAGCTGGTTGCACAAAATTTCTAATGCACACCCCTAAAATATTTTGTATGATAATATTTAACATAGTATTTGTACTAGTTATAATTCAATATTGTGTTAGTTTAATTACCATTAACTTAGTCTAATAGAGCATTTTTACTAGCTTATGTATAAATTATTACTTTTGGGGCCCCTGGGTGGCTCAGTCATTAAGCATCTGCCTTTGGCTCAGGTCATGATCCCAGGGTCCTGGGATTAAGTCCCTGCTCAACAGGAAGGCTGCTTCTCCCTCTCCCACTCTCCCTCCTTGTGTTCCCTCTCTCACTGTGTCTCTCTCTATCAAATAAATAAAATCTTTTTAAAAAATTAAAAAAATTATTTCAGGGAGGATTTCAACTTATTGCCTGATTTTCTTCATCTTTAATTTTTTAGTTTCCTAAATTCCCTTTAACTTTAATTTTTTTTAGTTTTAATTTTTTCAGTTTTTCAGAAACAATTGGGAAGGATATGCTGCACAATGTTCTTGTGGAAAGCTTGAGTAAAATAAAGTACTGGAAACACACATACTTTAAGAAGGTAATTCCTCTGTTTGGTAAACTTTCAACAGAACACTTCCTCTGCACCTGATGTTCCTTTGGAAACCATTTCTATTTCTCAATGTTGATTTGATTGCATAATTCCTATAAATTATCTTTTGATTATTTTTTGATGCTGTTCTTTGTATAACTCTTTGCAGGTATGGAATTGGATGTAATAGTTGAAATGGAGAAAAAAAAGATTTTTCTTTACCTAATACTGAAGAAAGATTATACAAAGAATATAAACTTTTTTTTTTAATGAAGAGAACTGATGTGTGGAATGTCATCCAAGATGTTTTGATCAAATTGTCCAGACCTGTGGAATCCTTTGCTGATGATTCTTTTTGGGGGGATGATTGGGAATGAACTATATTCATCTGGGAAAAGATAGGTTATTTTCTCCAAAGGAAATAGACCTTCCAACTGACAGTCATTTGTGGAACATGAAAATTTAAGCCTACAATCCTACTTTGGTAGAAGGACCACACAGAAAAAAAGTAAAATCTCCTTCCTCCTTCTTAGGTGGAGAGTTAGTGTGGTTCACATTACTATGAGATGGCCAGGAAAACTGAAGACACTTCCATGATTGTGGTCTGAAGAGTAGGTAACCTCTTCTTTGTCAGGTGAAGAGATACAAAAAGCTAGTCCATGTGGTAGCCTGGAAAGAGATCTGTGAAAAGTTTTCACTTACGCAGTACTTGTCAGTATTTTCCATTGTAGTTCCTTTCTGTTATTGGCAAGTCTTTCATGTTGGCTGCCTAAATGAACTAACTTTTCCCATTGTTTTCTGAAAGAAATTAGGGATACTCTTGTACCTGCATTTGGGGTGAAGTATAAAAGTATAGACGAGTCCAGTGTTCTCTACAGCACTGTGACTACTCTTTCCGCACAGTTACTTGTCAATCTCAAAAAGACCAGAGAGGAAGGCAAATAGAAGAGCAAAAATAGGAAATCTGACACATAGGAGTTGTTTCAAGAATGAATCAATCAGGATACTGGTAAATTCTCAGAACTAGCTGGCAGGTAAAATGAAGGGGGCCTAATTTTCTCAAATGAAAATAGGGTGAGTGCAGCAGAACTATGACTTCATAATTTGGAGCATGTATATCTAAATTTCAATTTCGTAAAGAGGCCCAAATGAAAATTATATACAATCATGTTCTATAATAATTTCCTCCAGCTTCACTGTTCTGAAAGGAAGCTAATGTAACGAAGTGGTTGAATTGAGGCAGCGTGAAGAGATGCTAAAGAATGGGGTTGTAATAACGTACCATCCAAATCATTTATAAGATAGTTTTCTCTAT
Source organism: Ailurus styani (assembly GCA_002007465.1). Lineage (NCBI taxonomy): Eukaryota > Metazoa > Chordata > Mammalia > Carnivora > Ailuridae > Ailurus > Ailurus styani. Next base: position 2,550,720 of record LNAC01000003.1, on the reverse strand, counting down.
ACGGAAAGTAAATTGGGTAACGAAGTTACTTGGGGAAAAATAGTATGAACTAATGACTGAAGATGAAGAAATACCAATGGTAAAATTTTGTTTCTGGCAAGCAGAAATGTGGAGATTAAAGGAATTGTTCACTATCTTTATTGACTCTGTCCATAATCTATAAATAGCCCAAGACATGAAACAGAAAGAAAAAGATCACTAAAAGATAAAGAATAATAAATAAAGAGAAAGGACTCTATCAAAATTGAAGGAAATCAAACACCTATTTTAGTGGCTGACCAGAGAGCCCAGATTTTTTTGGAAATAAGCAAACCTGGAATATGCCTTTAATGTGTGCACTGTCATGCTGTTCTTGTTTTTGAATTCCATGCGATTTGTTTGAGACAATTAATCAAGCCATCACAGCCTTCTACCCCAAATTTGCACACATTAACAGAAGGGGGCTTTTTTGCCATGTTTTCCACACCATCTAAGCTCACAAATGGAACTTTTCCACCTGAATTCTGAGTTAAAATAAACATGGAACATGGAATGATTGTTTATAAGTGACCCAGGGAAAGTCAGGGAAAGGCTTTGATGAGCTCTTGCATTTTCTGAGTTATTGGTTATAGATCTGTAATATACACAGACACAGTCATATTCTTTCCAGTAGTTGTTAATCTCTTTATTTGGTCTGGTGGAAAGCTATTATTATATCTTTCTAATAACGGCTTATTGTTTTCTTTTACTAGGATTTCCCACAGGCTAGTTCGATTGAAATCAAATAACTTTATTTAATAGGGGACATGATACAAATGCTGCCAGAAATTCAGAAGGACAAACTTAGAGTGACAAATCTTTCATGCATTTCTTGTGACTAGCATACTATGGACTACATATTGCTGTGTAGATACCTGCAAAATCATAGTTTAAGACCAAATATGAGACGATAGTTTATTATAAACAAATGTGTATGTGTGTTGTGTGTATATATCATATTATATGTATACAAATAATCATCTCATTTTCCTTTAAGAATATAGCCATGTGCAAAGTGGGAATGGGGAAGGAATTTATGATTGAAGATATTTTCTGGAATCTGAATAATCAGAGAAAGTGGCAAAGACTTACAAAATCCTTGTTCTATTGCCAACTTGTTTATTCTTGATGATCGTGTGTAGCATATCTCATCTAAATGCATTCAAATTAATAAGATTTATAGTCCTCTTTAACAAAATATATTTGACCATGATTTATATTGAGACATTAATTTATACAGTAAAATATTAATTTAAAATGTGGAGGACTATGAGCAAGGGAATCATGTTATGAAAATATTTCACCATTATGTTCTCCAGTGCCTGGTCAAAATATATTATTTTTCCAAATTTAAAGAGTGCAAATCTTTTCTTATAGTATGTTTTCTGAATCTTCCCATGTTTAGCTCTTCCTAAATTTCTTGAAGAGTTAATGTCATTATGGGAAAGTAGAATTTTCTTTTTTTTTTAACCACCTTCACCCATTTTGCCATCCACCACTGCCCACCCTTAGCAATCATCAATCTCTTCTCTGTATCTATGAGGGTTTTGTTGTTGTGAAGATTGTACGTGTAGATCAGATCAATAGGTATTTGTCTTTCTCTGTATGACTTTGGTCACTTAGGTTAATGCCTTCAATGCCCATCCATGTTGTTGCAAATTCTGAAGGCAAGATTTCCTTTGTTTGGTGGATGAATAATATTCCCAATGTGTGTGTCTGAATCTTATAGGCTAGTTCTATTGTTCAAAATCAAATAACTTTATTTAATAGGGGACATGATACAAATGTTGCCAGAAACTCAGAAGGACAAACTTAGAGTGTCAAATCTAAGTGTGTAAATCTTTTGTAAATCTTTGCCACTTTCTCTGATTATTCAGATTCCAGAAAATATCTTCATTCATAAATTCCTTCCCCATTCCCACTTTGCACATGGCTATGTTCTTAAAGGAAAATGAGATGATTATTTGTATACATATAATATGATATATACACACAATACACATACACATTTGTTTGCAATAAGCTATCATCTCATATTTGGTCTTAAACTATGATTTTGCAGGTATCTACATAGCAATATGTAGTCTATAGTATGCTATTCACAAGAAATGCATAAAAGATTTGACACTTAGATTTGTATTTGATCTATTTGAGTGTGTGTAGTCATATTTTCTCTATCCATTCATCTGTGGATAAATATTTACGCTGCTTCCATGTCTCAGCTATTGTAATGAACATAGGGGTACAGATATCTACAGGTTAGGGTTTTCACTTCCTTCAGATAAATACCTAGAAGTGAATTTTCTGGCTTCTATGGGACATCTATTTCTAATTTTTTTAAAAGATTTTATTTATGTTTTTGACACACAGAGAGAGATTACAAGCTGGCAGAGAGGCAGGCAGAGAGAGAGAGGAAGAAGCAGGCTCCCTGCTGAGCAGAGAGCTCGATGCGGGCCTCGATCCCAGGACCCTGAGACCATGACCTGAGCCGAAGGCAGAGGCATTAACCCACCGAGCCACCCAGGCGTCGCTATTTTATAATTTTTTGAGGGAACTCCATCTTGTCTTCCATAGTAGCTAGACCAGTTTTCACCAACAGTGCACAGGGTTTCCTTTTCTCCATGGGATCACCACCACTTGTTATTGCTTATTTTTTTGTTTTGTTTTAAGATTTTATTTATTTATTTGACAGAGAGAGAGGAAACAGCAGAGAGAGAGGGACAAGCAGACTCCCTGCTAAGCAGGGAGCCGATGTGGGACTCGATCCCAGGACCCTGGGATCATGACCTGAGCCAAAGGCAGGTGGTTAACCAACTGAGCCACCAAGGTGCCCCAATCGCTTGTTTTTTTGATAACAGCCATTCTAACAAGTGTTAGGTGATACCTCATTGTGATTTTGATTTACATTTCCTTGATGATTAGCAATGTTGAACACCTTTTCAGATACGTACTGGTCATCTGTATGTCTTCTTTGGGAAATTGTCTATTCAGATCCTTTGCTTACTTTTTAATCCACTTACTTATTTTTGTTTTGGTTTGGTTTGATTTTGCTATTGAGCTGTATCAGTTCCTTATATATTTTAGATATTTATCTCTTACAAAATTTATGGTTTGCAAAAACCATGTTTGCAAATTAATTTTTTGCAAATGTTTCCTCCCATTCTGTAATTTGCCTTTTCATTTTGTTGGTGTTTTCTTTCACTGTGAAGAAAAATTTTAGCTTGATGTAATACCACTTGTTCATTTTTGCTTTTGTCACCTTTGTGGTGTGAAATTGAAAAAAATCATTGCCAAGGCCAGTATGAATGAGCCTTTCCTCTATGTCTTCTAGAGGTTTACAGTTTCAGGTCTTATATCCAAGTCTGTAATCTATTTTGAGTTTATTTTTGTGTATGATGTAAGAGAGTGGTTCAATTTCTTTCTTTTGCATGTAGCTGTCCAGTTTTCCCAATATGATTTATCGAGGTGACTGTTCTTTCCCCATTGTATACTCTTGGCAACTTTGTGGTAATTTAATTACCCATAAATATGTGAGTGTATTTCTGTTCCAAACAAAAGAGTAGACATTTTAAAGCTTCTCTTCTTAAGTATTCGTCTAGGAGTTTTGTAATTCAATGGCACATTTTTTATTAGATACTGAGAAATCACACCTCCATGAGTTATGAGACAAGTCCAAATATTATTTTGCCTTTTATCCCCAGGAATAACATTTTAATCAGTATGCACCCTCTCCTAAACCATATCTTTGTATTAAAAAAAAAAATCCAGGGCAAATTTTCACACAAGCTCCTTAGAAAAATATGGAAAGTTAAATAATGCCAATTGTTTTAGTTTCTTATTTGCTGTTGTAACAAATCCCTACAAACCTAACAAGACACAAATGTATTATTTTACAGTTCTGGAGATTAGAAGTCTCACATGTATCATACAAGCTAAAATCAAGGTGTCTATAGAATTGTGTTTCTTCTGTCAGCTCTAGAGAAAAATCCATTTCCTTGCCCTGTTCCAGTTCTAGAGGTCACCTGCATTCCATGTGTCTAAGCCCTTTTACTCATCTTCAAAATGCATCACTCCTTACCTCCACTCTCAACCGCCTCTCCTCTTTCTGACTCATATTCTTGCCCACCTTTTATATAAAGGGCCTTTGTGATTATATCAAAGCCAGTGAGATAATCCTGGATTATCTCCTCATTTCAAGATCCTTAATATAATCATATCATTGACTCCCTTTTACTAAGTAAGTTAATACATCCACAGGTCATAGGGTTTAGGATCAATTTTGGAGAGTCTTTATTCAGTCTGCTATACGATTCCCAATCTTAAAAGCAGTACAGTATAAAAAAGGGCTGTGCAAAATCATTAAAGAAAAATGAATTTTAAAATTTTATTACAGTGTCGGAATGCTGTCAACATAATTCCATTTAACTCTTCCTACTTTACAACTATGTAGCATATCAAATTATATAGGACAGAATGTCATTAACTACAAAGCAGTTTGTTGGAGAGGTCACCAGCATGGCTATGTGTGTGTTTGAATAATAGAAACAACAAAGGACAAAAATAGTTTAAACTAATTGCTTATTCATGAAATTTCAGACGGTGGGAGTGGGACATAAAGATAGTAAACAAAGCAAGTGTGGGTAGCTGGAAATACTGGTGAAAGAATGAATAAAGAAGCAAATGAGAAGGTAGGTAATGGAATAACAAACACGCAAAATAATGGATGAAAGTAATGAATACAAAAATTAAAAAATTTGGAATAAACATTTTTTAAGGATTTTATTTATTTATTTGACAGAGAGAGAGAGAGAGAGCACAAGTAGGCAGAGTGGCGGGCAGAGGGGGAGGGAGAAGCAGGCTCTCCACTGAGTGGGAGCCCAGTATACAACTCCATCCCAGGACCTGGGATCATGACCTGAATCGAAAGCAGATGCTTAATCAACTGAGCCACCAGGCACCCCTGGAAAAAAATATTTTTAAGAGTTGAAAAAAAATTGTTTGTTTATTTGTCTTCAATTTTTAAGACATGTATATTAAGGTATAATCCAGATAAGTCCAACTGATAAGTAGTAATTGTAACAGACTAGAAGAAACCTATTTGCAAGTTACATGTCAAAAAAAAAAAAAGAGTGAAATGCAAGATACACAAGAAACTCTTACAACAATTAGAAATAACTAAAAACTAGGCTGAAGTTCAGAAGAGATACTAACCAAAAAAAATGACAAATATCAAGTAAGCATATGAAATGATACTCAACATAAGTTTGCATTAGGGAAATGCAAATTAAAACCAGAGTAAGATACCAATACATACCTGTTAGAATGATCAAAATTCAAAAAACTGACATTGTCAATTGTGGGTAAGGATATGGAACAACATGAACAATTACTCCCTGCTGGTGGGAATACAACATCGTATGCTCCTCAGTTGGGCAGATAGTCTGACTGTTTCTTGCAAAGTTAAACACAGCCCCAGCATATGATCCAGCTATTGCACTCCTATGATTTTATTCAACTGATTTGAAAACTTATATACACATAAAAACCTGAACAAGAATATTTATAGCCACTTTATTCATAATTGCCCCAAGTAAAACAATCAAGGTGTCCTTTTATAGGCAAATGAAAACAACACACACACACACAACACACAACACACTGTGGTGCATCCATTTAATAGAATACTAGTAAGCAATACAAAACGAGTGAGGTACCCAACTAGGTAAATATATGTACAAAATTTAATGGAATAAAAATAACAATGAATTCAAAAAGAAAGATTATTTAAAAATCTGGAATGAGCTTATTTTTAAGAATTGGAAATAATCTGAATTTTTGCCCTCGATATTTAAGATATGCTACCATATTGATAAATGGGGGTAAAATCCATATGAAAAGACTACTGTTTAATTACATTTTTATCAAATTATGGTAAAGTCAAAATGACATAAAAATAATAAATAGGTCAGTGGTTGCCATCAGTTCAGAAAGGGGACAGGGAGCTTAAGTGGTATAGCAAGTGTAGGGGATTAATTAGGGAACTGAAACTATTCTTATTACACTAAAATGGTGGGTATGTTCCACCAAGGTTTTGTCAAAGCTCATAGAATATTACAGTACTGGGCGCCTGGGTGGCTCAGTGGGTTAAAGCCTCTGCTTTCGGCTCAGGTCATGATCTCAGGGTCCTGGGATTGAGGCCCGCATCGGGCTCTCTGCTCCGCAGGGAGCCTGCTTCCCCCTCTCTCTCTGCCTGCCTCTCTGCCTCCTTGTGATCTCTCTCCCTCTGTGAAATTAAAAAAAAAAAAAAAAAAAGAATATTACAGTACAAAGAGGGACACTTTCTTTCTTTCCTTTTTTTTCCTTCATTTTAAGTAGGTCCTATGCCGAATGTGGGGCTCAAACTCAGGACCCTGAGATCAAGAGTCACATATTGTACCAACTGAGATAGTCAGGCACCCTTATATCACAAAGAGTGAATCTTGATGTATGTAATTCAGTAAATATAATTTAGTAGTTGAGGGGATTCTAGGATACACTATTGCAGCAAAAATCTAACTAAATTACCTGGGTAATATGGAAATGAATGACGTTTGTAAGACTCAAAGCCAAAGAAACTGCACATAAAGATTGCAATCTAGTCAGTAAAATTGTTTCCCAAAGGGCATGGGCTAACAATTCTGGAATCATTCTATGAATATACTGTAAATGAACAATTAGCAAATTCATGGTAGATGATGGGAACCAGGTTAGTCACTGTTGGAGTGTGAGATTACTGACAAGCAAGGGAGTTGATGAGAATGACATGGGACTGGATTAGAGTGGGATTCATTAGTATGAATTCATGTTAGGCTTAATATAGATGCAGAAATATAACTCTAAACATAATAGCTTAGTGATGCCTATATGCATTGGCTAGTAAACATACATTTCCTTGCTCTGTTAGCCATGAGAGTCTGGGAGCAACAATAACCTTGGAGCAAGGAACACACCCAGTGCTCAAATCTTGGTTTCCAGTAGCATTCTCCAATAACCAGGAACCAGGGATATTTGGGAAATGGCTATTTCTAGAGCTCATTTAAAGAAAACACAAGATGAACGGGAGCTTCCTGTAATACTAGAAGCTAAGGAATACTCAAAAGAAACCACAATGATAAGAGTATGTCAAAGGGACACAAGAGACAACTGAAAGAGCTTCCAGTTAAAGTTTAAATATTTTGAGCAAAAATTAAATTATGTAGTATTGTTTACTACCAAAATTATAAAATATATATGCATATATGAGTCTCCATGGATATCATTAAATAATTGAATAAATTAATGAGAAACAATCAACTTCTGTGCAGAAGAATTTTCAAAATTTTATTAAAACAATTAATTGTATACACCACTCCATGTAGGATATCCTAATGTGGATGTGGATGATAATTCCCAACCTGTTAAGTGTGGTCTGATTTCCTTCACAGGGTACTGTAGGGAAGGGGGTGGGAGTAAATTTACAGGACAGAAGTCCGGCAAACATTACCTTTGCCAAGTAATCAGGGTTAACAACATCAGTGATATTATGTCTATACCACAATACAGTGTGATGAGAATGGCATTTTATCTATGTGGTCTTCCACCCAAGAACTCTTAACCCCAGTCTAATAATGAGAAAAATATTAAAGGAACAGTAATTGAGAGATATTATACAAAATATCTAACCAGTACTTCTCACAGTTGCCAAAGCCATGTAAAATAAATAAAGTATGAGAAATCACCACAACTGAGAGATGTCTAAGAAACATGATGATGAAATATAATGTGGTAGTCTAGAAGGGATCTTGGGCAGAAAGAGGACATTACATAAAAGCTAAGGAAGTTAAATGAAACATAGACTTTAGCTAATAACAACGTATCGACATGGGTTCATTTGTTGCAATGAACGTATCATACTAATATAACATGTTAAAATAGGGGGGACTAGTTTGGGGTATGTGAGAACTGCCTTTGACCATCTTCACAACTGTTTTATAAATCTAAAACTGTGCTAAAATAAAAATTAAAGTGTATCAATTAGCCTAGAAAATTACCTGGGCCTCCTGCCAATCACTTTTTCACTGAACAAACAGCTTATACAGGAAGTTTAAATTATTTAATGATAAATTATTCTTTTTATTGTGGTAAAGTGTATCTAACAAAAATTTTCCATTTTCACAATTTTAAGTGTATTGTTCTGTGACATTAAGTACATTTGCACTGTTGAGCAACCATTACCACCATTCATCTCCAGAACTTTTTATCTTCCCAAACTGAAATTCTATACCCATTAAATAATAAAGTCCAATCCTCCTATCCCTCAGACAGCCACCAGTATAATTTCTGTGTCTATGAATTTGACTATTCTAAGTACCTCATATAAGTGGAAACATATAATATCTGTGTCTGGCCAATTTCACTTGGCATAACCTCTTCAAGCTTCAACCATGTTGCAGCATGTGTCAGACTTGCTCCTTTTTAAGGTGAAATAATATTCCATTGTATGTCTATACTACATTTACTTATCCATTCAACCTCTGATGAGGATTTGGATTGTTTCCATCTTTCGGCTATTATGAATAATGCTGTTGTAAACCCTGATGCAAAAATCTCTCTCGAGTCCCTGTTTTCAATTTTTTTTGAGTATATAGCCAGAAGTGGAAATGCTGAATTATATAGTGATCATATTTATGTCTAAGTTTTCAAGGAAATGCCACTGAATGATAAATTGTTTTTAAAGAGTTAATCCATTGAAGAAACATAAACACTGCAACAAGAGGCTGAAAGAGAAAGCACTTACTGTTGGAGAAAAACATTCCAGGAAAATGCTGTCCTTAAGAAAAGGAAAGCTGTGACTAAATAGTATAGCATGAGCTTTATAAGATGAGAAAAATGTTTTAATGAAGGAAGACCATAAATTCAATATGAAAGAATCAGAGAAAGCATTGTAAAAGTAGAAATAGAATATGAGTTTCAGTCAATATATGACTTCATAAATTGAAAGGAAACATCTTGATCTAGTGTTACTCTTGCTTGTAAAAACAGAAATAAATTATATTACTTTTTATGAGAAACTGAAGAAGAAAGAAAAGAAATTATTTGGACCACTTCCTATGTAAAAAAACTTAAGAGTACAGTCATCACATATCAAAATTGCATAGGTGAACTCTAGTTCACAAATGTTGTTCAAAGCAAATACATAAGTAATATCTCTTTTAACTCTCCTAAAGTATCTCAGTTAGGATAATAAGTCAAATGTTCATCCAAGTCATAAAAGAAAATACCAGGTTGGCCTTACATTTCTCCAGAGCCATTTTCAGGGCATCAGACTGTAAAGCTCTTAAAGGATTTCATAAGGACTTTTTCGAACTACAGATTGAAATTAGTATTTTCAACTCTGGTGCTGTGATGAATAAGTAGCCAAAATATAATCTAAAGAGGGCACATGGGCTAACATATCTTCCTCTTGAACGAATGTACAGCCCAAATTCCCTCAAATAGAAAAATGCTAAATAATCTCACCTATAGGTCTTTAAATTAAATTTTTATGGCAATAAAACATCCACATGACTATCGAAAATTGCGAATGTGAATATGTGAGTATATGTCTTTAATTAGATATATGTATTCCATTTTTTAATTCATATAACACACTTTTCAATTTTTCTCTGTATGATAGTTGATCTTTCCTTTGTTGTAGTGTATAATTTTGTTGTATATGTTGTATATGTATAATACATACATTATGAAATATACCACTAAGAAACAGGGAAATTACCTCATTCCTTTTACTACCTACCAGTACTCTGCATAGATGATGTGATCATATTGTCTTCAGCCAAAGTAAGATAAAAGAGAAAACAATATGCATTCTCCATTGACTTATCACACTTGATATTTGAAAGTAAGTTTACAGAACATATCAAGACTACTAAAGTCTGAGTATCTTATATTGGCTAGACAATGCAGTTAGATTTTGCAGTATTTTGTACCAAATTTGAAACAGCATATATGATGGGTATTTTAATCAGACATAAGAAATTCAGCTGACTTTGATCCCAGACCCACGAATAAACTATGAGGTTATTGTTGGTACTGACTTCATAAGATTTTGACTCTTATGTTGTGTGTCAATACACGAACGCTATTGAATTATATATGGAAAATAATGAACAGCACAGCAGTTTTTGCTATTATTATTCTATTAGCTACATTCAATGAATATTTATTGAAGTTCTTCTGTGGCTGGCAGTTTTCTGTATATACCAGTGAACAAAACAAAGATTCTTCCCACTGTGGAGTTTTCTAATGGAATGACTTAGGGAAAGAGAATAAAGACAATAAAGCAATAAATGATAATATTATTATTACTTATTCTGTGATAAGTGCTTAGAAAAACAAAATTAAAAATGAGCCAGATATACTTGGATCTCTATATACTATATTTAATTTTTTTTCTGAGTTAATTCTTAGAAGCAAAATGTTAAAACAAAATCATTTAAAATGTATGGCAAGGTCTATAGGGTCAGGAGGACAAAGATGGAGATGTTTGCACTTTTAATTAGTCAGACTAGCACTCACGGAGTAAATATCATGTTAGCCACAAATAGAACAATAGAGAGCTGATGAGTTAATGAACTAGAAAGACCATTTTTATTCTAAAAGCATTTAAAATTATTTATTTTGGTAGTGTGTAAGCCAAACAAAACATCTGAAGGCTGTGTTCTGTTTCTGTGCTGCTGTGTTTGACCTCTTCTTTAAAATGGGAGATGCCTCACAGCAACTGCATTCTAAATTTAGTCTACTAGCTTTGGAAACATTTGTTTTGTCAGTGAATAAAGGGCTACATGTAAAAAGAACACTTGAGGCTAATTTTTACCTCCAAGTCAACTCTTGATTCAATCTAATCATCTACACAGAGATTTTTCAAGTAGGTATAAATGTGGAGGGAATATATGTTAGTTCATTCCTGAGCTATTGGCTAAATCTCTTAACTAATCTCTTTGCCTCCAGGCTGTCTTTCTTTCCATCTCTCTACCAGATAAACCTTCTTAGAATAAACATAGGATTGTTTTACTCACTTGATAAGGAACCTTCAGTAGTGTCTCTGTTGCCTACTGAATCAATTGCAAATGCTTTTATTTCTACAATCTGGTTTCTTTTTGTATAGTACCTTTTGCCCCAGCTCCCTTTTTAAATGACATATCATTTCTGGTACATCACGTATAATATTGATACTATATTCACCCATTTCTCACTTCCGTTCTATTTCCTGAAACATTAATCAACTCCATATCTTTCTCTGTTGACATAATATCCTATCTTTCAATATTGAGCATTCAGTCTTATATGATTTCCTCACACCAAAATAATCAACTCTTCTGAAGTCTTATTTTTCCTTGTCAGTGTTCTTATTGTAATATAATTTGTCCTGTATTGTATACTTCCTCTGATTAGTTTGTAGTCCTCGTGTATTTGAAAAATACTTGCGAATGAAAAGTACATGTTTTTTATTTGTTTACTATTCAGAAATAGTCTCATATACAAAAGGTGCTAAAGAACAAACAGTAACAATATAAATGAAGGAGAGTCTGCATTTTTCTGTTCATCATCTTATGATTTAAACTAAACCACAGACAAAACCAATTCTTTATGTAGATACTTTATTTTGACACTAGCAAATTTTCATGATGAAAGTAGCTCTGTTGGGCGCCTGGGTGGCTCAGTGGGTTAAAGCCTCTGCTTTCGGCTCAGGTCAGGATCTCAGGGTCCTGGGATCAAGGCCCACATGGGGCTCTCTGCTCAGCAGGGAGCCTGCTTCCTCCTCTCTCTCTGCCTGCCTCTCTGCCTACTTGTGATCTCTCTCTCTCTGTCAGATAAAGAAACAAAATCTTAAAAAAAAAAAAAAAGAAAGTAGCTCTGATTTATGCCATTGATAAAGAGAGAAAGAGGCAAAATAGGAAAGATATTACTGCAAAGATGATTACTGTCAGTTATAGCTGGAAGGATTCCTGCAGCCCAACATGATAACTAGTTGAGAGAAAAGGGTGAGAGGGTATAGAGAGGAAAGAGAGAGTAAAAGTAGTGAGATATTGGTTGCCCAATATCACACTGCTAAAAAGTGAGAGAACCCAACTTCTGATGCCAAAGCTATTTTTTTCTTTTTTTTTTTTCTTTTTTTTTTTTTTAAAGATTTTATTTANCACAGAGAGAGAGATTACAAGTAGGCAGAGAGGCAGGCAGAGAGAGAGGAGAGAGGAGGAAGCAGGCTCCCTGCTGAGCAGAGAGCCCGATGTGGGCCTCGATCCCAGGACCCTGGGATCATGACCTGAGCCGAAGGCAGCGGCTTCAACCCACTGAGCCACCCAGGCGCCCCAAAGCTATTTTTTTCAAAGGGATTTTGTCTTCAAAATACAAATATATATATAAAATATCATATCTAATATTTAATTTTGCATAAATCAAACTAAAGACTCATGGTTATAAAATAGTTTACTATATATATATCAATAATAGATTATATAAATTAAAAATAGTTCTTATATTTCAAGTTCTTAATTATCATTATCTTAAATGTCATTATATTTTGAGGTTATATTTAGGGGACAATTGATATTAGATATTTAAAAATAAAATATAGCAGTCTCCATTTCATAGAAATTTTCATTCATTTATTTTTTATCTCCACAGTTGTTATATTTTTTTTGTAAGATTTTATTTATTTATTTGACAGAGAGATTACCAGTAGGCAGAGAGGCAGGCATAGAGAGAGAGGAGGAAGCAGGCTCCCTGCCAAGCAGGGAGCCTGATGTGGGGCTTGATCCCAGGACCCCGAGAGCATGACCTGAGCTGAAGGCAGAGGCTTTAACCCACTGAGCCACCCAGGCGCCCCTCCACAGTTGTTTTAGAGAGGATTTTATTTTCTTCAACTAAGCACTGGGGTAATCAAACAATTGAGAAGCCCACAAAGGCTCAAATTACATGAATAAAAATAAATGACACCTAGATATTTAATGATGAAACTGCAGAAAATTAAAGATGAAGAGAATATCCTAAAAAAAACCAGAGGGTAGGAGGAAATTCAGATTAGCATCAATGAAGGAGACTTATTCCAATGGCTAAATTTTCAACTGAATCAGTGGAAGAAGTCAATGGATTTCAGTTCCATACACAGAAAAAAATAAGTCTCCATTCAGCAGTAAAAAATATCTTTCAAGAAGGAGGGCAAATAAAGATGCTTTTGGATGAGCAAACCAAAATAGAGTCACCACCAAAAGATGCATAGTGTAAGAAATTTCAAGACTGTTACATAGATAGAAGGACACTAATACCAGAGAGAAGTTTGGTGTGGAATATCTTAAGGAGATTAAATAAATAAGTGAACAGGTGTGAAAATCAATTAAATATGTAGATAAATCTAAGTGAATGCTCCTTGCATAAAACAATAAATATTTTGTAAGATTTAAAATACACTTTTGCAGAACTAAAGTACCTGACATACTTGGTATATAGACTAGAAGCATGTACATGGAGTCAAAGTCTTCTAAACTATTTGAAGTTTTAGGAAGCAAGGTCAAAGTCAGAAAACAAACGTTAGTTAAGTCAGAGGTTCAGGTTTTAATTTTTTTGAGTAAAGAAGGTCTACAAAAAATTTAGACAAAATAACTTAATGATGAAACATGGAAAGCTTTTACTTGAGGTTGAGAACAAAAGAAATGAATATCTTTCTCTCCACCGTCAGGCAACATGATTTCACTTGACCTAGTCAGAGCAGGACCCCAAGAATATGAAATAAGATACAATAATGGAAGAGGAAAACAAAAAGGAGAAAAAAAAAAACACTATTAATATCACTGGCATTGACTTTGCATATTTGAGTTAATTTTCCAATCTTAGTGATCATGTTGTGTTCAACAGGATATGTTTTTGCCAGATTCCTTTTTTAAATAGTTATGGATGTCTCCAGCTAGTAAATGTAGAGGCGAAAACTGATGCCTGTGATCTTTGAGGGGTTAAAATAAAGAATTTGGCTCATTTTCATTGGTCTCTGTCCAAAATAGGATAGCTGTTCTTTCTGTAAAATTTTGCTTCCATTTCACTCACTGTCGGAGGTAGTTACAATGTGACCAATGCCTAGAATTTATTTATAGAAGAAAAAAGACAGAAAAGAAAAAAACAAATAAAAGGAAAACATGAAATAAAGGAAATAGAAGCCAATTTCCAAAAAGTCTCTTACCCTTTGTTATGGAAACACCTGAATAGTTAAAGAGGACTAAAAAAATATCAAGCACTCAGAAACCTTATTTATGTTGCAAATAATTTATTTTTATAAGAACTATATGTCAATAGAGTAGATACATTGCAGCTAAAACTTCCACAAGCAAGGCACACTGAAATAGAGAGCATTGTTGTTTTGATGATATATTCCCTATAAGGAAAGTCACAGTTCTGTAAATAAGGTTATACTGGTAAAAATAAAGGAAGTACTTTCTACTCAGATAGCCCACACTGCCCAGACTAAAAGTTGTTTGGCTATAATATGTAAGGCAAAAACATTAGTCAGGCTCTTTTAAAAATAAATCCCTTTCTTTATACTTCAGTTTCACTAACAATGAAAATTAGAACTGAAAAAATTTGGAAAGGTGTAAGAAGACCCAGATTGTAACCTAATTCCGCTGTTTACCGAGCACCATTCACATAATTTCTGAGTCTCGTGCCCTCCTCTAAATTTAGGGATAACAGTTGCTCAACTACCTATCTCTGCAATGATTATCACAGGGAGAAAAAAATAAAAGGGAAGGTATTTCACAAATTGTAATATTGTAGAATCACTAAAATTCTATTAAATAATGAAACTTTTGAACAGGCAAAAATAAATATAACATTACTATGTATAAAATGTTACATCATTATTTGTAAAGTTCATTGATTCCCTGTACAAAAATATTTTAAAAGTGTGAACTGTTATTACTATCTGTAATTACAGGTTTTATAGTAAAACCTAAATGATACTATAGGGTCAAATCAAAAATTTATTGCAAATTCATTTTCTCTCTTACAATGATAGAGCACTAGTCTTAATGTGATTGTAGCAATAAATCAATACACTTCAGTTGTCTCATGCAGCATTCCCAGTGGAACCAAGATTGTGATTATCAATGGATCACTCAAATGTCTGATGCTTTAAGGTAAACACACTCCCCCACACACATATATAAGTATATATTACATTATATATAATGTTACATAACCTATATGTAATATATTGCAATATATTTATAAAGTATAATATTATGTATGACTAATATATAATATATAATTAACATGCATTAAAATTATTTTAATTAGAGAAATGTATTTGATCAATAATACATGATCGATACAAGTGTTATTTTGAATGTATCAAGTAATCAAAAACCAAAATTCCCATCAGGAAGAATTTAAATGAGGAAAATAAGGAAACTTTTCAGCAAAGAAAGGACTTCTCATTTTACATTATGGCAATTTATTCTAAAAGAAAGTTCCTCTTAAAAATATTTAGCATGGGGTTGACTGGGTGGCCCAGTTGGTTAAGTGATGGCCTTCAGCTCGGGTCACGATCCTGGAGTCCTGGGAATGAGTCCCACATCAGGCTCCCTGCTCAATGGGTGTCTCTCCCTCTGACCCTCCTTCCTTTCATTCTCTCTCTCTCTCTCTCTCTCTCAGTCTCTCTCTCAAATAAATAAATGAAAATTTTTAAAAAATATTTAGCATGCTGTACAAAAAGCAACAAATAACCTATTAAATGTATAGTTAGGCTAAGCTTATAGAAATAAATTACCATAACTAAAAACAAGGAAAGTACATGGGCGCCTGGGTGGCTCAGTGGGTTAAAGCCTCTGCCTTCGGCTCAGGTCATGATCTCAGTGTCCTGGGATCGAGGCCCGCATCGGGCTCTCTGCTCAGCAGGGAGCCTGCTTCCTCCTCTCCTTGTCTCTCTGCCTGCCTCTCTGCCTACTTGTAATCTCTCTCTCTGTGTCAAATAAATAAATAAAATCTTTAAAAAAAAAAATAAAATAAAAAAAAATAAAAACAAGGAAAGTACAAAAAGAAGGTAGTATACATGAGCTGAAAAACAGTCAAAACCCAAGGGATTTGTCAATCCTGGAGTTTATAGCAGCCAGGGATATAAGACTAACTAACTGCGATCATGTTACTTAAGGGAGTGAAACTAAAAATGTGATGAAGGAGGGTGAGGAAGTTTAAAGCCCTGCTTACATTGCTTAAAAATTCTACTTTCTAAGGATGGTAATTGAGGAAATGTGCTTTTTCTGATCTTTATCTCAAGGTTGAAAATATGTCACATGAGAATCTGTAACCATAGCTGTACCTCTATGTGCTCTTGGGGGTCTGGGTTCACACTATCTGTGGATCCTGAACAACTCCCCCCCATGTACTTAAGTTAAAGTGATCTCCGGTAAGAAGCACTCAGCAGAAGCAATTTACAAATGAAGATTAACCAAATATAAATTCAAACTTAGAAATATAACAAAACACCCAGAGTAGTCAGACTTTGTGGCAGGAAGTAAGATCATCATTCTCTGTCTTTTATAAAGGCATTAAATTAAATTCCATCATGAAATTATATTTAATTAATTATAATATAATTATAGTAAATTACATTATAATTAATAAT
This sequence comes from Ailurus styani, assembly GCA_002007465.1. NCBI lineage: Eukaryota > Metazoa > Chordata > Mammalia > Carnivora > Ailuridae > Ailurus > Ailurus styani. Next base: position 2,534,012 of record LNAC01000003.1, on the reverse strand, counting down.
ACATCATTATATTTATTAAATATAAATTCCATCATGAGGACTCCATCCTCATGTCCTAATCACCCCCCAAAGGCTCATAACTCCTAACAACATCACATTGAAGATTAGGGTCTCAACATATAAATTTTGGGAAAACAAACATTCAGTCTAGAGTACATGTTATCCTAGACTATCACAATCATAAATATGTTCTTTTATATATAATTTTATAACAAATGTATTTTAAGCAATAAACCAATGTCAAAAGAATTGCAGGAAAAATATAAATAGGTTTAGTTAAAATAAAAATAATCAAGTAATTTAGTAAATCATGTGTATTTAAAATATATATATATATATATATATATACACACACACACATATGTGCCTGGGTGGCTCAGTTGGTTAAGTGGCTGCCTCTGATTCAGGTCATGATTGCAGGGTCCCGGGATCGAGCCCTGCATCGGGCTTCCTGCTCAGCAGAGAGCCTGCTTCTCTCTCTCTCTCTGCCTGCCGTTCTGCTTACTTGTGCTCTCTCTTTCTCTGTGAAATAAATAAATACAATCTTAAAAAAAAAAGAATATTAACTAATTGTAAGGCAAAAGTAGTACCAAAAAGGAATCTGAAAATACATATATCACAGCAAGATTAAAGCCATAAAGTACATAAGTACATAAAAAAATATTTTTAAATATCCAAGAAAATTACACAAAAAAAGAAAAAAATGACAATATTATTTAAAAAGTGCCAAATTTCAAATACTTAAAATGTCCAACAATAGAGTAGTAGTTAAAAAATGATGCTTAACCATGCTGGAGATGTTATGTAGCCCCCTAAATGATGCTAGTGGTATGTTCATTCATTGACAGGAACATTTCTCAATGATAGTCTTTTATGTGCATTTAAACAGAATATAGAACAGCATGTATATATGATATATGTCACATATAGTACATTTTTAAAAATCTGTACATGTGTCTTCATGGTTATAAATGACAGCAAAAGCAAACATATATATACACGATCTTCCCTTAAGAAAAAAAATCAGAAGGATAAACTCACAGTCATAGGGCAGACAAGTAGTGGGAAAGTGTCAGAGGTGTTTCACTTTTTTTCCCTGAGAAAAAGGGCACCTGGGTGGCTCAGTCATTAAGCATCTGCCTTTGGCTCAGGTCATGATCCTGGGGTCCTGGGATTGATCCCCGCATCGGGCTCCCTGTTTGGCAGGAAGCCTGTTTCTCCCTCCCCCTCTCCCCCTGCTTGTGTTCCCTCTCTCACTGTGTCTCTCTCTGTCAAATAAATAAAAATCTTAAAAAAAAAAAAAAAACTGAGAAAAAATAGACTTTGACCTGGAAAATAATTCTGCAAACTAATAATAATAGAACATTTACTATATTTGGGGCAGTATGCTCATTTACCTAAATTTTTGTACTTTCTTTAAGTCAATTAGGCAATGCTGCCAGTTGAATAATACTGCACAGGAAGAAAGAAAGGCAAACTAATACTGTGTAACTGACCCAAAGGTACAACAGAGTAACTGAATAGCCAAGCCGGGGTTCCAGGCCATTTTGTTGTTGTTCTAACATCTATTAACCACTATTCCTAGCAGTAGCAGGAAGTAAAGCAGCTCTGTAACATAGGTCGGTAACCTAACATAGAAAATATTAATATCACAAATATCCCTAAAATAAGACAGAGGCATTTTCTTATTTTTTAGAGTAATAGTAGCTTACAAAAGAAGTAGAGAAATAATTAAAAAAAAAAATGAGAACCAAAACCAAAATTGGCTTCAGAGTTATGGTTACCAACATTTACAACTACTCTTTATCAGCCATTTACCATATTTGTGATGCAAATTTTTCTGTATGCCATATGTGCATTGGCCAGATGAATAGTGATTAAGATTTAGAAAAGAATTTAACAGTATTTATGCTAACCACTCAACAATGTAATTGGAAAAATCTTGATTAATTATACAGCTTTGGAAAGTAAAACATCCATCTGTGCCATCCCATTTGTAGTTTTTGAAGTAAATTGTATGCTTTCTAACTGTAACCACAAAGGGTCAGGTAAATCAGGCCATACAATGCAAGCCAACTTTAAAAATTAAATGTATAGAAATATTTATGTGGAAAACGTCATGTATATCAGTTAATATACTTAACCTTTGAAAGATGTAAACTCGTAATTATACAAATAAAATAGGCTATGTTGTGTAAAATCAATTTATGTCTCCTGTGAAAGTTACTGCAGTCATTAACATTGGAGTAGCTTATTTTGTCAATATTCTTATTAACAAATGAGTGTATAGAATGCTCTGATTTTTAAATTAAAAAAATAGTAAATTACTTAGTGTTTACTTACATTAAAACGTGATATAAAACAATAACAGTATGTCAAGGCTCACAGGAAAATTTGTAATAGCAGAGATGTGTTTCACTTATCAGACAAGTTCGTGATAAATTATATGTATATCAAATTCCTGAAAAAAATTATATGCCATGAAAGAATGTACACTATGGCCGAGTCTGAATTATTTTCCAAAGTAAAAAAAATTATTTCATCATACATGAACATCACAATGTATTTCTTCAATTAATTCATATTTTGTTATTTCAGATTTCTTGATGTCCTGCGCATAGGAACATTCTTCCTTAAATAATTATTGTTTTGTTATGGAACCTGGACAGGATTGCCTGACGGAAGAACCAAGCGGCCCTCGGAGATCTTGGAGGATAGGAGGTTTTGATAAGGGAAATCTGTGTTCTAAGGGGGCTGACCAATCCAGCAGAGGAATCCCAGTCCCACCCCCAGAGCCGCTGCGGGTTTTCCGCCTGCTCCGCTGGCCACGACCACAAGAGTGGCACAGATACGGAAGTAAAGTGTATACACTACCCTGGCTAGTCAGGCAGACTGATTCTGTGGCTCCATGGTCTTGAAACTACAGAGTCTAAGTGGGCCCCAATCTGTTTCTGTGGTGACCTCATAGGGTCTATGGAGAGCCCTTCAGGGTGCCAGTCCGAGAGTTAACATCTCTGATCCTCCAAGGTCTCCGAGTGCTGCTTGTTTTTTTTGGCTAGGATCCAGTCCAGGTTCCGTAATAGTTTATTGAATGCTTGCAAGGTCAGAGGAGAGTGATCTCCCAAGATCTGAGCTCTGAGCACAAGCAAAGGGGGTAGTTCATACACTTTTACTTCTGTATCTGTGGCACTTTTGCCCCTGCGGCAGGCAGGGCACGAGGAAAAACCTGGAATCCCGAGACCGGGATTCCCCTGCTGGATTGGTGAGCCACCTTAGAACACATATTTCCCTTATCAGTCTTATCAAGCAGTTTCTCAGTCTTAAACCCATAACACACATAAAAATGGACACATGCTGATGCACCAGGAGATGCTTAAAACATTTTATTGCAATGCTTTCTTGAAATCTAAGATTTTCTTGGGTCATTTATACAATGACACAATATCGCGACCAACAGATTTAAAAATTTTTTTTTATTTTATCTATTTCACAGAGGGAGAGAGATCACAAGGAGGCAGAGAAGCAGGCAGAGAGAGAGAGGGAGAAACAGGCTCCCCGCTGAGCAGGGAGCCCGATGCTGGCCTCCATCCCAGGACCCTGAGATCATGACCTGAGCCGAAGGCAGAGCTTTAACCCACTGAGCCACCCAGGCGCCCAACAGATTTAAATAATAATGTTTACTATGTAGTCACCATATCAATATAGTCTGTACCAACTCTGTCCATTGAAGCAGATGCCTCAATAATAGCTCATAACTACAGAGAGGTGATACTATTCCTGCAGAAGCTTGAACATTTACCAAGGAGAGAACATGATGTCATTTTAAGTTACTATTCTCCAAAGAAAACAAATGAATAAAATATAAATTCTTATGCTTCAACTAATTCTGATTTCAATTAATCCTGGCAAGTGAAAGGAGTTAACAACTCACCCGATACAAGTCTGTCATTTTGTAATTCAGGAACCTTATATCAAATGTAACAACTATTGACTAAGGTTACTCAGATAATAATGAAGAATGTTCTAGAACTTATACCTGCTACCATACTCTCCACCATAACCTACCTTTATGGCCTAAGTTGTAACTCCCCCCAACTAAATTCATGTATGGAAATCCTATCGCCCAATGTGACAGAATTTGGAGATAGTGTCTGTAAAGAGGTAAGTAAGGTTAAATGAGGTCACAGGGTGGGGTCCTAATCCAACAGAGTTGTTGTCCTTCTCCGAAGAGGAAAAGACACCAGGGAATGCATGCACACAGAGAAAAGGGCCTGTGAGGACACAGCAAGAAGACAGCCATCTGCAAGTCCAGCGGAGAGGCTTCAGAAGAAAACCACCCTGCCAGAACTTGGATTTTTAGTCTTCAAAACGATGTGAAATAAATTTCCATTGAAACCATATAGTGTATGGTATTTTGTCATGGCAGCCCCAGCACACTAATAAACCTGCTGATACATTTGCTGTATCTCCTGCATGTAATAACTTATTTCCTTGACTTTGGTTCTTTCTTCACTCTGTTATTGGGCTGACCAGACCCCATGCTCCTATCAGGTTCCCTTCCTTTTTTTTTTTTTTTTTTTTAAAGATTTTATTTATTTATTTGACACAGAGAGAGGGATTACAAGTAGGCAGAGAGGCAGGCAGAGAGAGAGGAGAGAGGAGGAAGCAGGCTCCCTGCCAAGCAGAGAGCCCGATGTGGGCCTCGATACCAGGACCCTGAGATCAGGACCTGAGCCGAAGGCAGAGGCTTTAACCCACTGAGCCACCCAGGCGCCCAGGTTCCCTTCCTTTTTTAAATACTGTTCTGTCCCTTACAACATTCAGTCTGCACTCATGGATGCTCCCTATCCATTTGGATTCATGGGTCTTGCAATATTAATGTTCCAGTGAAAGAACTATATATAATCAACTATTTTCAATGAAAATTAAAGGAAAAATAGGACAAGTTTGTAATTGGGGCAAAAAATATGATAAACATTTTTAAAGGATAATTTTAGATAAATATTTTGATAAGAACAATGATTTCCTTTAAATTCCTTTGTATTCTTTATGAAAATATCAGAAGACTCTCAATTCCTTACAGCAAATAAGAAACATGATAACGAATTATTGCTATGGTTAGAGTCCCAAGTAAACCTGAGAACCTGACAGAAGATAAAGCTATCAAATCAAGTGCAGGGTAAAATATGAAGGAAAGGTCTTTGTGAAATAGACAAAGGATTTTGGATTTGCGGTCTGAATGTAATAAGATGCAAGTTGCTGATGATGCCAACGAAATGAGAAGATCTTAGGTGCATTTTAGAATTTCTTTGGGCATCCATGTCGTTGCAAATGGCAAGATTTCGTTTCTTTTGATAGCTGCATAGTATTCCATTGTATATATATACCACATCTTCTTTATCCATTCATCTGTTGATGGACATCTAGGTTCTTTCCATAGTTTGGCTATTGTGGACATTGCTGCTATAAACATTCGGGTGCANGTGGGAGGGTAGGGATAGGGTGGATGGGTTATGGACATTGGGGAGGGTTTGTGCTTTGGTGAATGCTGTGAAAGATGTAAGCCTGATGATTCACAGACCTGTACCCCTTGGTCAAAGAATAAAAATAAATTAAAAAAAAAAAAAGAATTTCTTTGGGCAGCAATGTGGATTGAATGGATGACAAGAAGACTAGCGGCCAGAAAACATGAATATTTCCTGCAGCCATTCTGGACAAAAGTGATGAGTGGTTAGTACCAAGACAATGACAGTAGAAATCAAAAGGAGACTTCGGATTTTTTAGTTATTAAAGAGATGGGATCACCAAGATTTGGTAACCAATCTGATGCTAGGAACAAATGAGAAGAAAGAGCTAAAAATTATCTTTAGGTTCTTGTCAAGGACCATTTGATGGAGCCATTGATAAAGAAAAGGAAAGTTAGAGAAGTACTAAATATCTTTTATCACATGAAGTAAGAATGTTCAATTCTATTTTATTATTCAGTCTCTAGACAGTTTGATTATATTTAGCAAGTTGCAATGAAATGTTCTGAGAAACTAATTAATATTCTCAGACAAAGCTTGTATAAATTCAGAACATAGTGAATGGCTTGGATTTGAGAAAAGAGAAAATATTTAAATCAACAAAACTTCATTTAACACTAGGGAGGTACTTCTTGACAAAACTTGTGATTATAAAAGTAGCTATTGTTCTTTTAGCCATCATGTTTTGTTTTCTTAATGTGCTTTGATTTTTAAAGCTTAGTACACTGACTGTCATATGGCTGTATCCTTGATATATCTCAATAGTTTTAATAGATCACAAAAATCTGAAAATTGTATTGTTTATATTTGGGCTAGTTACTTAAGACACACATTTTATTTAGTGATACATATTCAATCTAATAATATGTTATGCCAGTTAATATCTGATATGTAAATAATTTATTTTCTTGGTAATAATTGCATCCTTTTGGATTGCATTCCTATGTATTCAACTTATTTACTGTTAATTCCTATTAATATCCAACACGGCTGTATAAGCATGTTATATAAAATTTAAAACACTGACAGGTGTAAGATAGACATGCTATTTTGTCATTTTATCTTTTAAGGAGTGTATGAAACAAAACCTAGATATTTCTAATATATATGTCAAAGTTTAGATTTGTAAGCTTAATAAGTAGTTATTTGATTTTTAGTAGCTGTGATTTATACAGAGATTCATGTCATCCAATTATTGGTACTGTTACAACTAATTAATTATTGGTTACCACCTGCACAATGTAACTTTTTAAAGAGCACACTGAATAGTCATTCACTATTTTTAATGTAATTGTCACTCAAAAAACATGTCCTTATTTATCTTTGTCTTTCTTTTTTTTTAAAGATTTTTATTTATTTATTTCACAGAGGGAGAGAGATCACAAGGAGGCAGAGAGGCAGGCAGAGAGTCGGGGGGAAGCAGGCTCCCCGCTGAGCAGGGAGCCCAATGTGGGCCTGGATCCCAGGACCCTGAGATCATGACCTGAGCCGAAGGCAGAGGCTTTAACCCACTGAGCCACCCAGGCGCCCTATCTTTGTCTTATTTAAAGGAACAAACAGTATGGAGCCCTAGATCAAATCAGTAGCACAGCCATCGCTTACACACAAACCTGGATACATATCCTGGCACACACCCTGCCCTCTGATGCTAATTGCTAAAAACTGGGTGGCTCAGTCCATTAAGGGACTGCCTTCCCCTCAGGTCATGATCCTGGAGTCCCAGGATCCAGTGCTGCGTAGGGCTCCCTGCTCAGTGGGGAGTCTGCTTCTCCCTCGGACCCTCCCCTTTGTTGTGCTCTCTCTCTCTCACTCTCTCTCTCAAATAAATAAAATCTTAAAAAAAAAAAAAAACTGATAAATGATCCTTCATATTTCTATCACTTTCTATGGATGCTCAAGTTAACATAGAGGCAATATGGATGCATTGCAAGGCAGTGATTTCTATATATTTTTTGCTTTAAAAGTAAAAAAATAGGAAAGAAAAGTGAAAGAATGAGAGTTAACAAAGCAAAGATAAAATCGAATCTTTGGCAAAAAGCAATAAAATAGGGAAACCTCTGGCAACACCATAATGGAAAAAAACAAAAACAAAACAAAAACAAAAAACAAAGAAAAGAAAAAAATATTCTCTCAATGAAGAGATAGCTGCATATCTTGGGTAAAAAAAATACTGAAAATGAATATTTTATGTATGTGTGTGTGTGAGTGCGTGTGTTAATGAATGCTTATATATGGTGAGACATCCAGCCCTCTCCTCAGACTATTTCCATAGCTGTTAACAGCCAGTTCTATATATTATACAGGCAAAGGATTAGAAGAAAACACTCTTGGGAATCTATCAAGTTCAACAGGAAACAACTAAAGATAGTAACATCTTGCATCCTCCAATGAAATGCCACTGGCTGATGATTTACAATAAATAATACAGCCGGCATGACAAAAGCGTGGGTACAGAGCCTTCTGTTAACATTTTAAAAACCCACCCTTATATACATGCAAAGTACAGACATCAGCAGAATCTTCAGAATGCTACAAGCAAGAAAGAGATTAAAAAAGGGAACAGAAGAGCACTTAGAAGGAAAAGAAGTTCTGTTAGAAGACTTCCACATCATTTGATGACATCATTTATGTCATCAGAGAAATAAGAAAAAATATATAATCAATGAAAATAATAATAAAACCAGTATGCAAGAAAGTGGATAGGAGAACAAGTTCTTGGATGTTATTATTATTTTTTAAGATTTTATTTATTTATTTGACAGAGAAGTAGGTAGAGAGCACAAGTAGGCAGAGTGGCAGGCAGAGGCAGAGGGAGAAACAGGGTCTCCGAGGAGCAGGGAGCCCGATGCAGTCTCGATCCCAAGACTCTGAGATCATGATCTGAGCCAAAGGCAGCAGCTTAACCGACTGAGTCACCCAGGCGCCCCAGGTTCTTGGATGTTTTAAACATGACAGGCTACCACTCTTGGGCATTTAACCCAGACAAATACCAACTTATATTCAAGCAAAAATATGTATGTACATGTTCATAGCAGCTCTCTCCTTCATAAGTGAACACTGGAGAAGGTCAATGTCTTTCAGTGGGTTAGTGGTAAACAGTGGTACACGTACGTCCTGGAGTACTTCTCAGCAACATAAAAGGATTAATCTATTAATACATATAACAAATTGGGTAATCTGAAGAGAATCATGCTGAGTGAGAAAAGCATCTCCAAAGTTTATATATTGTATGATTCCCTTTATATAACCTTCATGAAATAGCATTATAGAGACCTAGACTTATTAGTGGCCGTCGGGCGTTAGTGATGGGAGGGATAGTGATGGGTGTTGTTATAAAGGAATAGAACAGAGAAGTCCCATGGTAATGGAACAGTTCTATATCTCAACTGTGATAATAGTTACCAAAGCTATGCAGGTGATAAAATTACATAGAACTACATATGTGCACTTACACGCATGCACACAAATGTTGCAAAACTAATCACAACTGAGTAACCTGTGGATTGCGCATTTGACAACTGACTGATTTTGATAATGTTCTATAATTATGCAAGATGTTACAATTGGGAGAATCTAGGTAAAAGGTGATTGAAACCTCTCTGTCCCTTTTATTTTCTTTGAAAATTTCTGTGAATTTATAATTATTCCAAAATAAAAATTTAAAAATATGGTAGACTACAGAAAAATAAATACAAGTTTTTGGAAAATGTAATTAAGTCTGTTTCCCATAAATAAGAGGGGAAAAAAGCACAAGAGATATGGAAAACAGAAAAGCAAAAATTTAAAAACCAATCTCAGAGTTCAGTCAATATTCAGTAACTGACTAAAAAGATACTATTATTAGAGATAAAGAAAAAGAAGAGGAAGATTTTTCAGAAGTACGTTTTCTGATCCCTGAAAATTTATATTTCACTTCCTTCAAATGGATTCTGGGCATAATACATAGTGGATACCCATAAATGGCTCACTCTCATCTAAGTGCAGCAAATGATGCCTCAGTGGCTAAATCTGTAACAATATCTGTTTTTGTATGGTCTACAAAAATAAAAGCACTTTAAAAAAAATTCTTAAATGCTTACATTATAAAGGGCTATATAAGTACCTACATAGTATCTTGAAGTTTTCCTCTAGGCTAACAAGCCTAAATAGTACCTGGCTCTTTAAGAAAACATTTGCAGAGGACAAGTGAATTTTCTAGGGGAATCAAGACAATGAATTTTCTACAGAGGTCATATTTGAATACCAAAGAGCAACCTGCTTTTCAAAACTGAGAATTATTTCAGGTATGAAGTTTGTTCCACATTACAGAAATGGACAACTGTTTGACATTAATAAACAAATCAAAAAAATTAAGAAACATCCAGGAAATTCAGTGTAATTTCAAAACTAAATGCATACTAGTACACAGTTGAATTTAACTAACCCAGAACACAGACACTAATAAGTCTCAGTCTCTATAATGTTATTCCATGAATGTTATATAAATGGAGTTATACAATATGTAAAGTTTGAAGATTCTTCGATTGGAAAACAGTATATAATAGTTCTAAATTACTCAATTCCACAAAGTCCCGTGAAAATGGTTAATGTCTATACTAATTTGTTTCACGGTCTCACAATAAATTTGTTGTCATCTAAAATATTCTAAAAGGTTTTTAAAAACTGCTTTTTGAGCATGTTTTAGCATCAAAAACATCCAAAGGAGAGAAAAAGTATATTAGCTTATTTTTATAAGAGAAAATATTTTAAACATGTACGAATTTATTGAAAGTGACAAAAGTTTCACAGAGCTAACAAATTCTTTTCAGTCAAATAAAAAGATTTCCTAGCATAAATAAAATGGACAAAAGAGATCGCAGACAGCCGCTAACCACAGTGGTATTTCAGCAGGTGGTACGTGTACTTGTGATATACATTAAAAATGGAAACAAATATTTTCAGAACTAGAAAATCTCAGATGTTACTTTTATAAGATAATTTCATAGATCAGATTATCCAGACACAGATGGTGAAACAGAGTTGGAGGTACAGAATGTTTATATGGGTCAAGACCTAAAAAAGTGGAAGGTGGAGGCAGAATTGGGCAAACGAAGAAGTTTAACTGCAATGAAGATTAAAAATATTTCTTGGCTAATTGTGTCATGGCTTCAAAGAAAATTGGATATGAAATAGAAAATTCATAGTGGCTCCCAGAAACATTTTTTTCTGAGTATGCTTTTAAATTCCAAGGAAAGATGTAACTCTATATTGAAAAAGAACATTTTGGCATAAGAAAAATATTTTGAATACTAACGACATCATCAGTGCAGCTTAAGATTCCATGAGCTAGGTCACAGAATCTTTTTGGAAGACATTTTTTCCCCATAGAATAAACAGAGTAACTACTTTGTATAAACAGAGTTTTGGACATCTGAACAAAACTCATTGTTACTTCACCAAACTCTCCTGATTATAAACCTTCCAGTATTCTACTTTTCTAGTATTGAAGATAAAGGAGTCTGCCTGTTTTACTCAAATGTCTAATAATTATTACTCAAGAAATATTCTAAATGTTTTAAAAATAATTTTCATTGAATTTAGTACAATGAGCCTGAGAAAACCATAAAGATCATGCACTCTTTAATATTTTGCCTCAAAAATGTCAAATACTCAAAATGTCAAATACTTTGCATGCAATCAGAGAGTTTTCATTCAATACCCAGAATTGAGGGCTGTAATGCTATTTTTCATTTTTAGATGCATTATCGTCCCAACATTTTACTTAGGAAAATTTGCTTAAGAACTTCAATATTTCATTTTGATATATGAAATGCTTATTTTGAAATTACAAATTTAATTCGTTCAGTTGATAAAAGGGTCACACTAACACTTTCTACATTTTCTTATTTTAAGATCTTAGTTTTTAAATTTAATTTCATTTTTTTCAATTTATGCATGAAAATTATTTGAAGAGTCAAACGACTCAAGTTTTGTTACAAAAATAACAAGTTCCCTTTCTCATTTCACCCATTCTCTCTCTTCAAAGATAGGGACTTTTAACTTTTTTTTTTTAAGATTTTATTTATTTATTTGACAGAGAGAGAGAGAGGAGGCACACAAGCAGGGAAAGTGGCAGGAAGAAGGAGAAGCAGGCTCCTTGCTGAACTGGGAGCTCGATGTGGTACTCCACCCCAGGACCCTGGAATCATGACCCGAGCCAAAGACAGATGGCTAACGGAATGAGCCACCCAGACATCCCAGGACTTTTAACTTTTAACCAATAACATTGACTTCCTCTAAAGCTATTTTGCATCAAGTAATCTATCAACTTCAAATACATAAAGAAACATCTCTATCAGCTCTAACCTGAGCTACTAGTTCCTTGGGTCTTGTGCATTATGTCAGTTTGGTGATTTCATTCACCCCTCTCCTGGATAGAATGTTCTGTTTCCCTTTTCCTTTATCCCATACCTTCCTCATTTTGGTGGAATACTTCCATTACTCTTGTGTAAGTGTGCATGAGTGATAATATTTTTTAGATAGTGGCATCTTAAATTCTCATATTTCATTATTGTCTTGGATATTGAATTTTAACCCTAATTAATTAATTAATTAATTTTATTTTATTTTTTACATTCTGAACATTTTGATCCTTTGTTTTCTGGCCTTCAGAATTTCTCCTAAAAAGCCTGAAGTCATTCTGTTTTAATCCACTTTGTATGTGTCTTCTCACTCTCCCTTTCCTTCTCTCTTTCTCTCTTATGCCCTCTTGCCTCATCTCTTCTATCTCCAGCCCCAGCCACAGTCATAAAGGGCCATAGTCCCCCATGCTGTGCAATGTCATGATAATCTTCTATGTACAGATCTATTTTCATCCATTTCTTTTAGCAATTAATGCATTTTTAATCTAGAAATTCAAAACTTTTAAGTATAAAATTTCAAGTTCCTTAGGTCTTTCCACTATATTATGACAAGTTGCATCCCCCTAGGCTTCACTATTTTTATTTTTAAAAACAGTGTCTTATTTTAAAAAAGGAAACTACATAAAATAATTAAAAATCTACACTGGTGGGAACACAACATACAAAATATCTTATTTGTGATAAAAGTAGCATAAATGGAAAAGTGAACAGAACTATATAAGAGTAGGGCATCTGGGTGGCTCAGTGGGTTAAAAACTCTGCTTTCGGCTCAGGTCATGATCTCAGCATCCTGGGATCGCGGCCCGCATCGGGCTCCCTGCTCAGCAGGGAGCCTGCTTCCTCCTCTCCCTGTCTCTCTGCCTGCCTCTCTGCCTACTTGTAATCTCTGTGTGTGTGTGTCAAATAAATAAATTAAAAAAAAATCTTTAAAAAAAAAGAACTATATGAGTAAATTTTTAAATATTATTAAAATTACATCGCTATTAATCTGAACTAGATTATTATAAATTATGATGTTAGTGGACATAACATATACCTGTATGTTTAGAAAATACCAAAGGAGAGGGGCACCTGGATGGTTCAGTCAGTTAAGCACTGTACTCTCAGTTTTTCTCAGGTCCTGATCTCAGCGTTGGACCTCCACATTGTGTTCTGTGCTCAACAAGTCTGCCTAAGATTCTTTCTCTCTCTCCCTCAAATAAATATTTTTTTAAGAAAAGAAAACATTCTTTTGAAAGGATATCAAGTAATCTTTTTTGCTTATTTGCAAATATAGTACCGAAAATAAAGCACACCCTAAAATGTCCTGTGAGACATCATGAGTCCTAATAACCTGCAAGCATGTTACCTGATAATGCCAAAGGTACTCTGCAGATGCAATTAAGGTTAAAGACATTGAGAAGGAAGGATTAGCTTGGTCAACTCAATCTAATCACTTGAGTCCTTGAAACTGGTCTTCTTTCCTGGGTAAGTTAGAAAGACAAGAATGAAGAAGCAGCAGCAATTTGTGTGAGAGAAACTGGCTCCAGAGTTGCTGGCTTTCAAGATGGAGGATGGAGGAATGAAGACAAGAACCAAGGAATGTAGGTGCTTTCTAGAAGATGGTAATGGTCCTCAGCTGGCCGCCAGCAAGGAAACGGGAATTTAAGTACTAATAAGAACCTGAATTCTGTCAATGACCTGAATGGGCAAGGAAACAGTTCCTACCCTAGAGTCTCCAGAAAAAAACACAGCCATGAAGACACCTTGATTTTAGCTCTGTGAGACCTGTATCAGACTTCTGACCTATGACACTGTGGATAATACATTTGTGCTGTTGAAGCCACTAAATGTGTGGTTGTTTACTGAGACATCAATAGGAAACTCATACACGAAATTATTAAATTTTCTTTACAATATATGGTATATATGTGAATGGATTAACTGCCATAAACTGCGAGGGGGGTGATGGTGTCACTGTATTTTTCCTGAATAAGTGACATTTAGACTCAAAATTTAAATGTAAATTACCTTTTAAATAACAAGCAAGGTTATAGAGAATGCACTCCAGAAATAGTTGAAAGCCCTTAGGTAAGTGAGTGAACATTCTACTTTCCCAAAACTAAAAGGCAACCAGTGTGTCTGGACCAATTGAATACATTCAATGAATAATGGACTCAATGCTTAATCATATGTCCTCAAGTCTTTAAAAAATTTGTGCCTGTTGTCAGAACTTCCTTATACACCGCATCACTACCACTTTTCATTAAAATCAAATCAGAAAAACAGTAGGATAGAGAATATTATGTTTAGTATGTTTTCTGATTTCAGTCCTCTGTGAGTGTGATGAGGCTTCTTTTATTTCCTTTTAGCATTTATCTCTTATACACACATATTCAGGTAACTGTCATTTCTACTGTTAAAAATTACACAAAAATTGTTTAACTTAGTCTCTACAGTAATGTTCCTTTGATCTTTTCTGATAACTTGGGTGGTAAAAGTATACATTCGGTTGATTTCACCTATGAAGTCAAGGATTTGGTGATGCAATTATAGAATAGAATGAATGCTGCTCTAAATGGTGACTTGGCTGAAAATAACTAATCTTTGTAATTAAACTGAAATTTTTTCAAAGAGTTCTCTTCCTCAGACCAAGGCTTCCTACTGCTAAAAAGTAAATTACATTGGAGACATTTAGGGGATCTGAAGTCTACTCTCAGATTCACTGGGACACATGGCTTTCCAGCACATGGCCCCAGGGACAGCTTCACTTCTGAACAGATGCTAATGTTTCATGCAATTTAGCGGTGGATATGGTAATGAAACAATCTTATTTAACTTCAGTCTAGAAGGGAGACACAACCTGCGTGACTCGATAATGTTCAAATTGGAACTGCCTTAAGGATATGGAAATTGACACCATCTAAAGTTGCTTAAAATTTACAAAGTACTTAAAATGTCTTTTTGTGAATAAAAATGTTCTTTACTTTTATCTGTATTTTCAGTGAAGTTTTAATCATTCTAATCATATTGTAATTGGTGTGGCAGAGACTAGAATGCAGTTTCATTGACCTTCTGTCTGTCTAAATCATTTTTTTTTATAGTAGCGATGTCTGGTAAGAAGAATGCGTATTTTTAAATGAATCGTAAATATCACGTGAAGTGACCATTTCTATACAATTCTTTCTAAACTGGTTCAAAAAATTATCTTGATGCATTTCTTATTTTAAATGATTGATGTTCATATTTCCTGGACCATCATATACTTAATAAACCACTCATATTTATAACCAGGCATATCATTATGTTCTGCTACATATTCAAATTTCTGTTGTTTCTTAGTCATGGTGATATCTAAATTTTTCACTCTCATATGAATAATAAGAGGATTTTGAGAGAACCTGGATGTTAGGATTTGATCGTACCATAATGTGGACAACTGGGAAGACGCTGCCATTTTAACATAGTAATTGCCTCCCCTCCCCCAAGCAATCTAACAGGCAATTATGGAGAGTTTAAAGAAGGGAGTATCTACCCAAGTAGCCAGGGTTAGAGCAAACCATGAGAAATGTTATAACCTGTAGGAAAGAAAGGCCCAAGGGTAAAATACCATTTAATGCAGAGAAAGAACTGGAGCCAGGGTAATAGAAAGGACAACAGGTAAGGGTTTAGACTTCTGTAGAGAAATGAAGCCACTGGCCACCTTCACCCTATATCTGCCCTCCTATCTCCCCCAGTGTCTCCCATCAGCCATACACACTGGGCCCAGCACTCCAGGAATCTTGTTGATTGAGTCCATAAATTCAGCCTCCTGGAATTTTCATCAGAATGGAGGAAAATAAAGGATGGACCTGATCAGGGAAATAAAAAGTATTCTCCACAAGAGGAACGATATTTTACTACTACTCTTTCCTTCAACCTTACTTTTTTAAATTCTGTCCTTTCTGTGGTGAAATACGTGATTTAGAAATTTGGAAGGAGTAACTGAGGGGTCTTTTTTGTTGTGTCTTTGTTTTTTTTTGTTTTTTTGTTTTTTGTTTGTTTTTTGTTTTTTTTTTTCCCCTATGGATTGAGCTTGCCCATGGAGAACATGTGCTTACTGTTTGCTCTGCTGGTTTCTAAGCCTCACTGACCTGTCCCGGTACGACCTTTCACAGCCTGGCTATCTCCCTAGTTCTGCATTAGAGGGCCCATTTTGTTTTTATGCTAATCTGTGGCCTCCTTTCTGGTTCTATCCATTATAAAGGGAATATTCTGACCTTGATATTTACTCCTTATTGCATATCTCGACTTGTTCAGAACCCAGGGAGACAACAGAAATGCTCCGTTCTGGGAGCGCCTAGGAATCCCCAGCACTCAGTGCTTAGTCTCTGTGACACTTCGCTGCCAGGAACAGAAAATAGTATGGCAGAATTCCTAACATACTTTTTAAAAAGTCAGAGAATGTGTTTAGAAACATTTAGAAAATGCCATGGAGCCAGATGGTTATTACTAATAAAGCAAGTGAAGGCTTATATACTCCTAATTTGCTTCATGTGATGACTTCTCTATTGGGTTAAGATCACTATGTCTTCAAGCCCAGTCCTTACCTTGCCCATCACAAATTCATCACTTTCAAAAATCACATTTATTTGTCTTAGTCAATCTTCAGTATTGGGGATAGTCCTACTCTTGTCATTCATTGAGGTTTAAATCATGCACAATACAGTGTGCCCATTTTAAGGGTATATATCAATGAATTTTGTCAAATGTATACACCAATGTAATACCACCACGATCAGATCACAGCATTTTCCATTACCTCAGATTTGTCCTCACTCTTATTTCCAGTCAATGCTTCCTACTCTGGGTCTTAGAAACCAGAGAGCACCTTTCCAACACTATAGATTGGTTTTGCCTATTTTATAATTTCATATAAATAAAATTGTATGATTTTTTTTGTCATCATCAGCAAAATATTTTTGATATTCATTCATATTGATGTATCAGTAGTTTGCATCATGTTATTGTTAAGAAGTATTTCCTTTAAAGAAACTCATTACAATTTATCAATTCTCTTACTGATGGACATTTGAATTATTTCCAGTTTTTTGTCATTATGGATAACATTTTATGAACTTTCATGTACAAATAATTTTGTAGACATAGATTTTCATTTCATTTTGGTAAATGTCTACAAGTAGAATTGCATTATCATATAGTAAGGGTCCATTTAACTTTATAGAAACTGACAAGCAGTTTGCCAATGTGATTGCACCATTTCACTATCCCACCAGCAGTGTGTGAAAGTTCTGGTGGCTTCACAAACTCTCTGATACTTGGTATTGGCAATGCTTATAATTACAGTCATACTAATTGGTGATTACTGGTATCTCATTGACTCTCATTTATTTTAGTAACATTTAAGAAACTGTTCTTATATATTTATGCAAAATGCTTTCTAAATTAATTTTTATTTGTTACCAATGAGTTGATGGTATTTTGATGATTTATGCAAATATATTACTGTGTGAATAGATGTTTCATTTTAATTATGGTAATTTTCAAAGTTAAGTCCATCTTCTCATATTCTTGATGTTAAATAATCATTATTCCTGCTAAATAAGACTTACCACTTATTTAACACTTACTATATCTCAGACATTCTTCTAAGTGAACACATATTAACTAATTATGAAAACAAACTGAGTCATGAAGAAGTTAAGAAAATTGGCTAAAATTTTTCAGCCGGAAGTGTTAGAGCTGAGGTTCTCAGTCAGTCTGGTTTAAAAACCCATTCCTACACACATATGGTCTTCTTATTTTTAGTTTTTTTCTTCTGTTTTTTTTTTCTAAGTCCTCTTTATGTGTTTGGCAAACTTTAAGTTGCATAAGTGAGGACAAGGAGAGGAAGAGTAAAAATGGAAGGAAGAGGCAAGGAGGAATACATACAAATGAGGAAAAATAAGATTTAAGTGAGAAGCAGCTGATTTCCTTTTTACCATATATATATTTATAATATCTGCAGGAATAAATCTTACATCAATTCATGCGTACTCTGAATTAAAATGGACTTTCTTATTGGGGAAATACAAATGGCTCAATGGGCTATTTTAAACCACCAAAGACATAAAAATAACAAATATGTAATATAAACAATTAAGCAAATAAATATTTATAGATAAGATCAAATTTATAATCTTTTCCCAGTGTACTCTCAAATTTAAAAAAAGTATTTAAATGCAAAGTATAGGGAAGAACACAAGTTGTATCTTTAAATAGCCAATGTTTCTGCTTAGCAATAAACTTTTTTTAAATATTTTATTTATTTATTTGACAGAGAGAGAGAGAGGAAGTGAGCACAAGCAGGGAGAGCTGCAGAGGAAGAGGGAAAAGCAGGCTCCCCACTGAGCAGGAAATCTGGTGTGGGGCTCAAAGCCAGGACTCTGAGATCATGACCTGAACCAAAAGGCAGATTCTTAACAAACTGAGTCACCTAGGCGACCCTAAACTTTTTTTAACTAGGTAATTTATTTAAAAAAAAAAACAGATTTGATGAGCATTTTTGGCATTTCAAAAAAAATGTGCAGGAGTAGAAGAGCTCTCTAAAGAAAATCTCTCCATATGGAAACATGAAGTGTGATGAATATGTTCCCTTAATATTTCTGATTTTCTAATAATTACAAACATGTGTATACCTTGTTATTATTGTCTCATAGTCAGAAGGGCCATCTAGAGTTTAAGCAAAGTAGAAAATGTATTGACACTTTAAATAAAAAGGCAAAAGGGGAAGCTTTCAGGTATCTGTGGATAAAGACTTAAAGGTTTTTTGGGATATAAGTCCGAGTTACTCTCTGGAGAGTTAAAGAAATTTTGCTTTACTTAACCTTTTGCTTTGTGTTCCCATAGCATCACAGCATTACCCATGGTCAGGAGGAAGAAGTAGTTTAAGTGAATGTTGTCACCTCTTGGACACTAGGAGTTCTTTGGAGAAAATAGTGCACACGAGGTACTTAAATTTCCATTTCTACAATGGCTTCTGCTACTAACCTTGGATAAGGGGACCTACTCTGACATGAAATTGTCCTTTACAAAATTACCTCTCTGGGTCTACCAAGAATGATCTGAACCATAATTGACCGAACTTCTACAAAGTTATGAGGGCAGCTTTATGCCACCGTATCAGTGTTCATGGTAGTATTTTCCCATTATTCCAACCCTGAGACAAATCCCTCCCACTAAGGTATGTCTCCTCACTTCCCTCCTCTGACTTCATATACACACATGACCAGGGAAAGAAGAAGGTAATCCTGTTGGAAGCAATTGTCTTATCTGGAAACGGGAAATTAAAATGATTAAAAAAGTTTAGCCTCCATTTGCTAACCACTTACTAAAAATTCCAGACATTCTGTTGAATACTTTATGCACCTTAGTTGATCTTCCCAGTAACCACTTCCATGGAGAAGAAATTGAAGTTCTTTTTTTTTTTTTAATTTTATTTTTTTATTTGACACAGAGAGAGAGAGATCACAAGTAAGCCGAGAGGCAGGCAGAGAGAGAGGAGGAAGCAGGCTCCCTGCCAAGCGGAGAGCCTGATGTGGGCCTTGATCCCAGGACCCTGAGATCATGACCTGAGCCGAAGGCAGCGGCTTTAACCCACTGAGCCACCCAGGCGCCCAAGAAATTGAAGTTTTAAGAAAGCAAGTTCATCTTTGAAGATCACAGAGAAGACAAGCAGCAGAGGTAGAATCAGAATTCAAGTTTCCCTGACTTTAAAGCTTGTAATCACCAAGTTCTGCTTTCAAGGTGAAAGAGGAGCCTTACTTTATGCCTTAGTTGGGTTTATCTATAAGATGTAAACAAGGGCACATTTGATCATACACTCCTTATATCAAAGATCACAGTAGAGCAATGTGCATATAATATCCTAGAATTTGTGTAAAAATGCATATATATCACTGTTGCCTATGTGTGGACAAGCTCTGTGATTTAATGGCCCACGCTGTCCTCTAGAGGGGGGTGTCTTATTAGTTCATGGGAACTTTTTTAATAAAACAGGATCCAGGCTCCCTCAAGGTTCTTTTAGCTTTGGGATCGGGTACTGTGCCAGGAGCTCGAAGTCTACAGTTTTAACTCTACTCTCAACAGTCTTCTGAATTAGTTTTGGGAAATATATCCTTGCCTAATTCAGGGCTTCTCAGAGTATATTCCATAGTCCTCTTGCATCAAATAATATAAGACCACTTATTAAAAAGACAGTCTCTTATGCCCTATCTCCAACCCATAGAATAAGTATCTCTGAGCAAACATAATGAATCCATTTATATGAGATCAGTGTCCCCAGTAGTAACTACATGTAGGCAACAGCGTATGTAAATCTCAAGGCATTATCTATCCTAACCGAAAAAAGCTCAACTCGAAAGGCCATGTCCTATATCATTCCATTTATATGACATGTAGGAAAAAACAAAATTATAGGGACAGAAACAGATCAGTGTTTGCTAGGGACTGGGGCTGTGGGGGAGAGATTTATTGCAAGGGAGCATGAGGTAATATTGGGGGAATAAGGGAGCTTTGGAAAAATTCTGTTATCTTGATTGAGCTGGTGGTTACATGACTATATGCATCTGTGAAAATTCACAGAACTATAAACAAAAAAGTCAATTTCACAGCATGTAAAATATATCTCAATTTCAAAAATAAATTTAACTACTAGAATGTTTCTATTTTCTCTTATAACTTCTGAAATTAATGTTGCTTCTATGTTCTTTGACTCAGAGATAATATAAATGATTGTATTTTATTTAAGTTGTGGCTGTTAACTTTACAAAGTGGCTTTCTTTTTTATATTTAATGATTTGTCTTATCTTATGCTTTCACCTTATCTGATAACAAAATTATGATTTATATTTTAGTTCTGATTATACTTGCCTCCTGTGCCTATGACTTTATATACAACTTTACAGAATTACTTCTTTTTATGCAGGTCCTTATATTTGGCACTGAGTTGGGAATATTTACATATCCAAAATGCAATTCTTGTTCTTTTCATAGGTAAGCCTAATATCTTTCCCACACTGATTGTTACAAGATAAAAAATATGGAATCATATTTCTTCTTTGTGGTATATTGAAGTGGGAAAATGATGAATATACTACTTTAGGGCTTTCTCCACTACTAAAATATCCTACAGTTTTTTTTTTTTTTGGAAGTTAAAAATACAGACAAAACTCTTTATGCTGCAGAAATTGCCTGTGCCCATTTGACTGTCTTCCTAAATGCATTTGACAGTGTTGATGATCTGTAAGAGATGTGGCTGCAGCTGTAGCTTCAGAGATTTCTGAAAATAATACCCTGATAGTAAGGAAAGGCCCATATTTAGTTATGTAGTCCCCAAACATGCATTTCATTTTGTGCATGTGGAAGGAGCCATATGCTTCACTGAATGTAATGATGAATTATAAACCACCCATGAAAACAAGCACTAGTGAGGAGGCATGAGGAACAGGGAAATTAATACAAATCAAAGTGCAAGGCTGAAATAAATTGAACCAACTGTGCTTTTGTTTTCTATACTGTTTGTATTTGATTTTTCATGGGAGTCTATATTTAAGGAGCTCATTGTTTTGTGTGTGTGTGTGTGTGTGTGTGTGTGTGTTCTATTTTTGGCTTGGTTTTTAGAACAGCATGGATGGTTTGTGCCATTATTCTAGGTATTCTGATTAATCCTATATTGTGCTTTTTCTAGAATTTATATATTTCATACTACTTAAAAGCTACTGATTTTTAAATGTGTGATATATAATTATTTTCATTGCGTTGTGGGATTTTTCTCTGACGTGAAGTTATAAAGAAATCAAGGCTTGAAAAACTGACTTTTTGAATCTGCTATAATGAATTAGCTAATGTTGTTCTGTTAAAGCTATGGTTAGGATATAGTAATTTTGCCAATTCATTGTGTATAGATGTTGTTATGCAAATAGTTAATAAGCAAGGATTACATGACATTTGCTTGGATTTTAGATCTATTTACTTAATAGTGGTAAAATTCCTAAAGTTCAAGGACCATAACAATAAGAAGTTAAGGAGCAGAGCACAGGAAATCTGTCACACACACAAAAAAAGATGTATTGTCTTATTCCATTGTATTTTACTATTTATGCCTTCTTTTTAGTACTCTGAGTACATTGTAGCTCATAATACCTCCTGTAAATATTATCTAGAACAAATTCAGTAATTGAACTGACAGTGGGGAAAATTCCATTTGAAAAAATTATGCTACTCTTATGAATATCTTATATCACACTCTCAACTTTTAAATCATCACTGCATCTAAGACTAATAAACTGTCTATTCTAATCATTTCTAGTCCAAATATGTCAAATATTTGCCATTACTGAATACAATCAGTTAAAAAGAAAAGGGACATTAATGGTAAAATATGATACTTATAAAATATTAAGATCTGGGAAGACAAAAAACAGATCGGAAGCAGTTTAGTAGATCTGTATAGTCAACACAAAGGGAAGCATCTAGAGGCCTGA
The DNA here is from genome assembly GCA_002007465.1 of Ailurus styani. Taxonomy (NCBI): domain Eukaryota; kingdom Metazoa; phylum Chordata; class Mammalia; order Carnivora; family Ailuridae; genus Ailurus; species Ailurus styani. The sequence goes on along the minus strand of LNAC01000003.1, from coordinate 2,511,584 downwards.
CCCTGCCTTAGGTAACCTCTTAGTAAGAGTTCCTACGTTGTGTCTGACAAATGATAGTGCTAAAGTTAGTCTTCTCATTGTTGGATGTTGACTGAAGGCTATGTATATATGTAAAGCAATATAACATTAAAATAGCATAAGCAGGGTCCCCGGGTATCTCAGTCAGTTAAGCAGCCGACCCTTGATTTCAGCTCAGGTCATGATCTCAGGGTTGTGAGATCAAGCCTCACGTCCAGCTGAGCTCTCACCAGGGAGTCTGCCTGAGATTCTCTCCCTCTGCCCCTCCCCCTCCTCTCTTTGTCTAAAAATAAATAAATAAATCTCTTTAAAAAGATAAACATAAGCAAAATATCCAGTTCTATAAAATAGTTTTAGCAATAGTTGTAATGGCACAGGGAGAGCTACTCAAAAGCAGAAAAGCTAATTTTGATTTTTTCTTCCTTTTTCTGTTTAGTTTTTTTAATATGGGTTGCTGTAGTGAGAAGAGAGTCTAAATTATTGGAAATGTTTTATGAAGAAATCTAATATTAATGATATGTCTATAAACTTCCAGAGAAATTCCCTCCTCCTTAAATCCAGTTTGAGGTAACACGTATCTTACTCCAAATAGGCCAGTAGACAATGGGAGTGTTTACAAGTAAAGTCTGAAGTTTTTGTGAGTCAGAGTGATGCAATCCAGTCTCTGATTTCACTATTACTCCAAGAGCCTATGGCTTTTTGCCACCAATAAGAAAGTCCTGGAAAGCAGTACCAACAGGCATGTAAACACAATTTTGCAGACTTCTTTCTGCAAAAAGCAGAGCTGACCAAAAGCCCTGGCTTATCCCTTGGAAATCACTGCCATGTCTTTGCTAAGGCCACCACTCCCATACTGGAGTTGGGTGGAGATCCTTGAAGCAGACCCATTCTAGGAGACTAACGACCATGTTAAAGCAAATATCTCTCAAGGATTTCCTAACTGAAGAATTTCTCCTAGAATAAAATGTCGTCCACAACACTTTTTTGAAAAAGATTTATTTATTTATTTAAGAGAAAGAGAAATAGAGAGCAAGAGTGGAAGTAGGGACAGTATATCAACTTTTAAGTGATTTGTCTTGGGTCTCACATTAGGAAGTATCAGATTTTACTAATTCACATTTCACAACCTAAGGCTTGAACAAAGTCTTTGTGTGGTGGTCTCACACCTCATTTAACATTCTTTTTTTATAACGCTCTTAAAAGTCTTCATATCAAATGTACTGCCATTTCCATCACTATTTGACTGGTACTATCTACTTTTATTTAAATATATGTGGAAATATAAATTGGCCCATCAAATAAACAGTGTCCCTTCTTTGCTGAACTTGACCATAACATAAACATGTTTATTAAGCAGCAAGCTCCTTTGTCATGCTTAAATGAAAGCATGCATAAAATGATTACAAAATCATTATTTATCTTATATTCTTGGAAACTCTTGAAATACAACAGACAATATACTAATTCTTAAGATACCAATGCATTTGTATAGGTAAAAGTCATTTCCCATTTTGAAAAATGTTAGTATGACCCATAGCATTATTATAACTCAATAAGATAAAGCTTATTTTTTTAAAATGGTATGGGCAAACATGCCTTCACTTGGCTGTCAAAACATACTCTGAATATAACAGCTTGTCATTTTTTGAGTATTCTACTTTTTAATCAAATCATTTTCATTTTAATCTTGTTCTATAGAGTGTTACATAGACAGACATGAGACAGCAACTGTGATCAGAAAGATCCTTAGGGACTACATGAGTTCTTAGTCCACAGTTTAGCCTTTCTCAAAACCTATCATTTAATGTATTATCTGGCCTATCTTAAAACCACGGACAGAAAAAAATCAAAACTCTTTAAAGTGTGGATATCACTGACAGCCACAGAAGAGCTGTTTATTCACAATATCGATCCTCAATTTTTAGACCCGTATGTCACTCAGCAAATGTTATAGAACTAGACCACACATGGCATTAAAAGAGCTTCCCAGGACTCTACAATGAATCTGCAAAGACTGACAAAATGTAACAGGTAAGAACCAAACAAAACCCTGTGAGGTAGAAAATACCCTTGTAGCTTTGGTTTAATGGAAAAGAGTTGGAAGAAAGATGCGTGTGAGTGTATATGCATTGGGCAAAATTTCCAGAATAGACTTAATATGAGGCTTGCCACTGTGTGCAGCCTTTGACATGATAGGAAGTATGATCCTAACAATCTCAGTGCACCTCACTCCTGCTCAGTTCGGCCTTCTTATGTTTCATCAATGTTCTTATTGTGTAATCATTCAGACACAGGAGAATGTGCCGTTTTATCTTTTTACCACATGTTAGAACCGCTATATATAAATGGTTGCTTGTTTTTATCGTCAATCTATCCTCCCAGGTATACATAAATCATTTTAAAATAATAACATGGTGTGCCTGGGTGATTCAGTCCATTAAGCATCTGACTCTTGGTTTTGGCTCAGGTCATGATCTCACTGGTCATGGGACTGAGCCCTACTTCCGGCTGCGTGCTTAGCAGGGAATCCGCTTGAAGATTCCCTCCCTCTCTCCCTCCTTCAATGGGTGCATGCATGCATGCCCGCGCGCGCTCTCTCTCTCTCACATAAATTAATAAATAAATCTTTTAAAAAATAAAATAGTGACATGAAGAATAATACAAAATGAACAAAAAGGAATTCTGCTAAGCCTTTTACAGACACCATCATATTAATTTCTTTATAACGATTTTTTCAGGTAATTACATTGGCCCCATTTCACAGGCTCAGAACCTAAGACTGACAATCCTTAGCTAATTCATTATAGATACATTGTAGTGAATGGTGAACCTAGAAATTATGGGATTCAAGAAAACATCATAGGGGGCATAGAATTTTTATCCATTCTTACTCTGATGGAAAATTAATGACATCAACAGACATGTGATAACTTTAAGAAGCAGGTTCAGAATTGCAAAATCTTTTTAATGCAAGTTAGTCTAGACATCCTCTTGTCTCAAGTATTTCAAGACCTTCTCACTCTTTGGTTATAAATAATAATGCAATAATCTTATTGATATATTTAAGATTCTCCTTATGTCTCCATTAGAAGTTCCTTTTTTCCACAAAGTCCACTATTTCTAGAAAATGCTACAAAAAATGATCTTTTGTTTTTTTATATGCTATTTTTCATGTTATATCACCATCTATTGCCTTTTTGCTTAAAATTCCTTGAAGTTTCAATGACTGAGAAATCACATACTTGAAGCTAGTAAGAGCCAATGTCCACACTAGAGGTACTAATCTCCCAAGACTTCCATTCTTTAAATATCAATGCATTTCTCAATTCTATTCAGAATGTACTCTTTTCTCCTTCACTTGAACTTCAGCCAGTATAACTTTTGCCCATGGTTTTATGACTCTTCCATATTATATGACAAATTGCAAATACCCACAATGATATCCCATTGGCAAGCTGAAATAATAAGTTCTAATGTGGTATCATCAAAATCTGTGTGTATATATGTGTGCATATATGTATATATTTATATTTCAAAATGTATGCATTCCCAAAATGAATCATAATTTCAAGAGAAATGTCTAACATTTCAGCATGAAAAATTATCTTCAGTCTCATGAAAGCAGTTTTTACTCTTACAGGCCTTAGCTTTATACAACAACACCAATCCAGAAGAGAACATTTTCTTTATATTTTCATAGATAAAAAGCACATTTAGTGGCCTTACAAAGAGAAAAATTATCAAAGGTGATTTCAAGCCTCCACATCTTGAAAACAGAAAAAGACTTACAGCCTTAACAGCAATGTTAAACATTTTCTCTATCTCCTTTATGTAAAGAAGTGAATTGTGCTAATGCTTATATTTATCAGAAAATAATGGGTCTTTACTTTGGTGAAGTATGAAAGTTAAGGAAACACAAATATGTATTAGAATCAAGGTGTCAAGTAGAATAGCAAGCGCTTTGATCCTAAATATACATTTGTGTTTCCCTCAGCATAGATAAACTTGAAGTTGACAAAGTAAGTCTTCCAGGATTCCTAAAATGTTATTGATTTTTTTTCTTAGAGATTAGGAAAAAAAACAAAAACAAAACTCTTTTTTGATGCTTGTGGGAAAGCACTCTGTTCTGTAGTCTTCCTTGGATAGATAGAAATAAATGCTAGGTTATATTGCTCTCTATGTAGCAATATCTGGTTTCCCTTCCCTAATCTTCCAATTAAAATATTTCTAACTAAAGAAATGCACAAAATGCTTAAGCAAACCTTTCTTGCATTTAATTAAATTCAAGAATTAATGAATTGTACTTAATGACATGTAAAGTTAATGAATGAAATACAAGCCAGAAATAGTCCACCATCCTGAACCAGTCATGGCAAGAGTAAACAAAGCAGTCCCAACTCTGGAGCGAATTTCAATTCCTAAAACTGTGCTGTCGCTATATAAGTTGGGTAGATATTGGGGGAAATCAATCATTAAATCTACTACATTGTTTTTATTAAATCTCAAGAAACTTGAAATGTATACATTAGAATATAAAATATTCGACTCTTAGAAAACAGATTGAGATGAACGGTGCCATCTGAATATCAAAGAGATGTTTTGTAATTTAAAACGAGTTCTAAACAATCTTCTACCCTGTGTCTACATAACTATTATACATCTTAATTTTGGGGGTTGTTGTTTACAAATGTCCTAGATAATTCTAGGTATTGTAACTTCAGTATTCTAACTTCAGTATTCTCAGTATTCTAACTTTATGGAAGTCATCAGACACCATTAGCTTTTTATACTCTATCTCTTTACCTTGTAGCAAAAGTCTACTGACCTTGTTTTAGGACAGGATCAGTTATGGATAAATTAATGCAATCTTCTGCCAACTTCATTTTAAGATGACCCTTACACTTGATGGTTTCTCACACTGTGCTATCTTTGTGGCTTACTGATAAGATGCATGCAGGCTTCTCATCAAGGAAATTTAAGTCCAACTGAAATTCAATTACAAATCTCCTTCACACATTTCTTTTTTTTTAATTTTAATTCCTTCACACATTTCTATCCATTATTTTAGTGTTTTAAATACTGGCTTGGAATTCATGCGAGCTTAGCTTCTAAAAGCTACCCATACACCAAGTAGATTTATTGGACATTTTATTAAAAAAATTGACATTATCTTATTTATTTATGGGTCCTATCATATGACTGAAATAAGAAATTACTAGGTGGGTTATACCATAATATGTCTCAATTTATCTGTATAGTAAGACCTTGATATCAGACTTGTAACTTATTCCAGTCAGAAGAGATTGTCAAAAATCTGAAGATAAATACATTGGGGATAATTTTGGGGAGGGGAAAATATTTTGGGATACTTTTAAAACAAGGATTCTCTTCACTTCAGCAGAAATCCCAATTAAAAATATTCAAAATACTTAAGAACTTAAGTTCTTAACTCTAAAGGCTTAAGAATTCTAAAATATACTCACATTTCCTAAGGAGATAACTATTATGAAGAAAAACTCCCATGGTGTGTGGGACATGGAGGGAGAGGTAACAGAAAATATGGTAAATGTCCTACTTGAACATCATGTCAAAAAAACAAAACAAAACAAAACAAAACAAAAAAACCTCTCACTAAAATCCTGGTCCCTGTCCTATCCGAAACTGCATATTCTGAGGATTCAAAGAGGCCATGGAGAGCCATCAATAAGTTCCAGAGTATGAAAAAACAATGTGGCAATATCTGGATATAAATTACCAAAGAATTATCTCTAACAGTCTCGAGGTGGCCATATAATGACACTAGATGATCTCAAATTGAAATCTTTAACCATACATGAATTTATGCATCACTGTAACGTCAAACTGGCCACTCTACTCAGTCAACACTGGTAGGAAATTCTTTCTTTCTTTCTTTCTTTCTTTCTTTCTTTCTTTCTTTCTTTCTTTCTTTCTTTCTTTCTTTCTTTCTTTATTTCACAGAGGGAGAGAAATCACAAGGAGGCAGAGAGGCAGGCAGAGAGAGAGGGAGAGGCAGGTTTCCCGCTGAGCAGGGAGCCCGATGTGGGCCTCCATCCCAGGACCCTGAGATCATGACCTGAGCTGAAAGCAGAGGCTTTAACCCACTGACCCACCCAGGCGCCCAACACTGGTAGGAAATTCTTGACAAAGTTGGTGAAGATGTCTCTGGAGCATGGCTCATCTGTTCATCAGTGCAATGCTGGTACAACTATCAAGGCAGTATCTGGACAAGAGCCCAAACATGTCTCAAGGTTTTTTGAAGACTTTTAAAGAGATTTCATACACGTACTGCCACAGTGGTTTTAAATATGGCATGGTTAATACTTTTATCTCATTATGGGACAAACCTCTTTCCTGATAGAAGTCTCTGGCATGGATAGTTTGAGAAATTTCTTGATTTTATGTGAGAAATTCTAACCCAATCATCCATCAACAGGAGCACACACTGTAGAGCTTCACTAAGACTTGAGGTTAACTCAGAAACTTCTCCATCTATATGTTCCTCAATCTGGGAAAGGTAACAAACAAACAAAACAAACAGAAAATAGAAATCTAAACTAAAATAAGTGAAGTATCGGGTAACTTCAAATCTCTTCTGGAAAACAAAACATGTGAGAAAGACTGCTTTCAGATCTCCCCTAAGGAGTTCTACCAGGTGGTATTAAAAACTATCAAAACAAGGAATACATAAAGTGCTGATTCTCAGCTCCATCTCTTTTAATTAAAGAGGTATAAGTCATCCTTAGATCACTGGGTACTCTCTCAGCCAGTAAACGCAAGCTCCTAATTCTTAGAAATCTCCCAGAATTTTGTGTGTATGTGTTTGTGAAAGGGGACAGGCTTTCCTCAAGAAGTTAAGATCAAGTATACAACTTTGTGAATTGCAGATTCTGTCCAAGACCCAAAAAACAAGTTGCATAGGACTAAAACTATAGATGATCATGCATGAATCTGCCTGTCCTTTTTGTTTATTTTCTTAGATATTTTATTTTCTGTGTGATTGTTTAAGATTCCATATTGCCATTAGATCGTATTACCTCTTTACTATCATACCCATAATGTCCATATTCTAAATATTGATATTTACTTCCTTACACACCAAATATCTGGTTAAATTATCAATTTATCTGTTCAAATGTACAGTCAAGACAACTTTTAGGTTTGTATGCTTTCCCTGGTGGGTGTCACACAGCTCCCATTATTACCCTCTGCTTGTAATGTAACAGTTTCATAGGTAAATGCAGTAAACTTCTTAGTTGTTTTTATATGGCAAACATCGTGAGAGATAAAGCAATCAAAAGCTTAAAATCTCTCTTTATATCACAGGTAGAAATGGATGTTACTATGATCATAAATACTACCAGTGTGAGCCTTCTATAGGACCTCTACCAAGTGTTATCACTTGGAAGCATTATCATCTTTACAAACCTCACAATGAAATCTCAGTGTGGATTTTTAGATTCAGAGCTATTACTACTGGATGATCTCTCTACTCACAACTATCATTGCCTCACATCTAACCACATTTGTAAATTGTTGCAGAAGCCATATAATAAAACACAACTTCAGAGCAGTATTTTGCCTAAAATTATTGGGTGGCCACCAAAGATTGTTTTTGGATTTGAGACACAAGTACCTTTTGGCAATATCTGGTTCTGAAAAGCTACCGAAACTCACAATACCAAGAGACTTACTGATGCAAGGCACTGACCTAAACTGCCATAGCAAAACCATAAAAAACTAAACTGAGATTTGAAAAACTTGTCATAGAAGCTAAGGCAAAATTTGCACTTTGAACTTAATGCCTGTTAAACTAAAAAACCTCAATAATCCCCAGAGGATTATAAAAAGATTCAGTGGCACACGAAATAACAGTATTGTTTTCTAGGAAGAAATACAAAATTACTCAACATTAAAAAACAAACAGGAATGGTAACCAAGTTGCAAGAGAAAATACAATCAGATGCCAACCCTGAAATGATGCAGATAGTCAAATTATCCAAGAATTTAAAGATGTTCTTTAACTATGATAACTCTGAGGCAAAGTCAAATATACTGGAGATAAATATAAGGAGTTAAGTTCAGAGAAATATAAACTATAAAAAGGAAAACATGAGTATTTGAAACTGAATACTATAATATCTGAAGTATAATTTCACTGGTTGAGCTCAACAAGAGAATAGATGTGATAGAAGATGTGATATTAAAGACAGAACAATAAATATTGCCCAATATAAAGAATAGACAAGAAATTTAAAGGAAAAGAGACAAAGTTTCAAGGACATATGAGAAAATTATCAAGAAGTTTCACTAAACTGGTCATAGGAGTTTGGAAAAAAGTGGAGAAAGACTGAAGAAGAAAAAAATATTTAAAGCAATAATACTCCAAGTGTTTTTTTGATTTGTTGAAGACATAAATTTATAGATTGAAGTTGCTCAATGACCACAAAATTGATAAATTCAAATGATATTATACCTAGGGACATCATAGTCAAGCTAATGAAACCGAAGGTTAAGAAAATATCCTAGAGGAAGTGAATAGAAAGGCAAGTTACATACAAAGGAACATTTTTAATTACCACAAATTCATTTTCAAAACCATGGAGGCTAGAAAATAATGGAACAACATCTTCAAAGTGTAAATAGAAATGAACTATATACCAAGAATTTTATGTTCAGGGCACCTGGGTGGCTCAGTGGATTAAAGCCTCTGCCTTGGGCTCAGGTCATGATCTCAGGGTCCTGGGATCGAGGCCGAATCAGGCTCCTCGCTCGGTGGGGAGCCTGCTTCCTCCTCTCTCTGCCTGCCTCTCTGCCTACTTGTGATCTCTCTCTCTCTCTCTGTCAAATAAATAAATAAAATATTTTTAAAAAAGAACTTTTGTGGGCGCCTGGGTGGCTCAGTGGGTTAAAGCCCCTGATTTCGGCTCAGGTCATGATCTCAGCGTCCTGGGATCGAGGCCCGCATCGGGCTCTCTGCTCGGCAAGGAAGCTGCTTCCTCCTCTCTCTCTCTCTCTCTCTCTCTGCCTGCCTCTCTGCCTACTTGTGATCTCTCTCTCTCTCTGTGTCAAATAAATAAATAAAATCTTTAAAAAAAAAAAGAACTTTTGTTCAGTGGTATATTCTTTAGGAATTAAACCAAAATAAAAATATTCTCAAAGGAAAGAAACTAAAGGGAAAAAGTGATTAATAGTGTAATTGCTCTATAAGAAACTTGAAAAGTGAATCTGTAGATTGAAAGGAGAGGACACAAGAAGGGAACGTGGATGAAGAATGGGAAAACATCAATAGAAATAGCAGAGATCTGTGTTACTGCAAAATGTATTATATTATTGCAGATCTTCTGGATTTTATGTATAGTGGTAAAATATAAACTCAAAGTAGACTGTGAAAAGTTAGGCTTGTATATTACAATCCCTAATGCAACCCCCCAAATAAAAGGTCTCCTGGAAGGTGCTTTCATCCAGCTTAGGTCAGAAGTCACCTTCACCCATCTCTTCTTGGTGGGGTCAGGGACAATTGATTTGGTGTTTGGAGGGACTTTCAGAGCATGGTGATAATTTTTTTCAAGGGTGTATCTTGAGAATCCCACAGTTTTAAAATTCTTTCTTGATCCTCTTTTATAACTTTGATCTAAGTGAGAGAAACAAAATACTTAGCTGTCTCCTTGGAAATTTGCATTTTGGCCAGTCTCCCAACTCACTTTGGAATCTGATACCTATGCTATTTCAGACATTCACAGGAAATTTTCAAATTAACATCTTGTCACAAATGTCTCAATGTTATGCTCCAGAGAGAGGTGAGGGGAGAGGTGCTTAATGTCATTTGTTAAAAATAATAATAATAATAATGAAATGAAATGGAGATTTTTTTCCTGTACTCAAAGAAAAGAAGCATTTGATGTTAATTGTTGCACTGTAGAAATACAGATTTTATATTTTAGAAACATATGTTTAATTTCTTAATATTTATAGTAACCATATACTGCATTCACAATCGGGAGGCAAAATGGATTTTAAAGAGAAGGAAGTTAAAAGTAGAAAGCATCCTGAATAAACAGTTTCAGGGCCTCTGCCTTTGTTTCTTCCACTTTCTGCTGGGTTATCACCTCAATTCTCACAAATCCTGCCAACCAGAGATGGGGCTGCATGTCTGTGTCATACAAGAAATTGCTACAATATTAAGTCTCTTTTGAAGTACATTGACCCGAATCTAAAGTTAGAAATGCATATTTTGATGTCACACTCTGCACTCTTTGGTCCTGTCACAAAAGTTTTAATGCCCTCAGAAGATAGCAGATAGTTTTCTCTTTTTCTTCTTAACCTCATTTCACTCTCTGAAAGTCTAAATATGCCTAACTAACTACATTGGCTAGGGTTGGCATTTTAAAATGCCATCAAATCTTCACAGTGTAAAGGATATTTCACAGTTTAAGAAAGTCCACACACAGGATAATTTGTTTATGACCAATTAGTATACTTAGATATCTTACAAAACACAGGATCCCTTCAAGGCAGCACACATCTAGTTAAGATTCATTCACAGTGACAGGGAAATGCCAGGCTGCTAGTGTGTGTGTGTGTGTGTGTGTGTGTGTGTATTAGACAATCTTCAAAGACATTTGTTTCAAAAATAAAAAATTAGCATTATTTTAGTAATGTCCATGATTGAAAATCACCTTGCGATATTTAATGATTAAATATCTGTTAATTTCTCATCAGACAGACTCCCACTGAGAAAGGGGTGGAAATTCAGTGTAATTTAGTTGATATAACATTGAGCAATCAGTATGAGAAGAGCTTGCAAACTTATGACATTGGCTTGAAATTAACTGATAAAAGAATTTAGAAAAATGGTGTCGTTTTCCTATTTTATTATTTTTCCTCACAAATAAAATATTTTTTATTGAACCTCTAAGTAGACTTCTGAACTCATTCCAAATGTCAGCCCCAGTGTTATATTTTGAAACACATGTCTCTAATCCCGAGTTGTTAAATTTTTTAATATATTTATACATTTAAAAATATATATACAAGTATTTACTTGCTATTTGTACATTGGTCTTGTCATTTTTATTAGATTATCTCTGATGATATTCAAATTTGTATCATACTCAGCGGTCATCCCAACAGGTACACTTCTTTATCCCCATCACCTATTTAACCCTTCCTCATCCTCCTCCTTTCTGGTAACCATCAGTTTGTTCTCTGTAGATAAAAGTCTGTTTCTTGGTTTGCCTCCCTCTCTCTTTTTTTTTATACTCAATATCCATGAAGATAAATAAGTTATTTGTTATTATAAAAAATTCTATGTTGGCTATTTACATTTGGAATAAGAATATGTGAATATGTAGTTATATAAACCTGGGGTTTAGCAACTTTTTCTGTAAAAGACTAGGCAGTAAAGATTTTAGACTTTGTGGCCATACAGTCTTTGTTGTATCTATTCAATTCTGCCATTTTTAACATAAAAACATCCAATGGGCATGACTGCCTTCCAATAAAATGTTAACAAAAGGCAATTAAGTTGATTTGGCCCCTGGGTTATAGTTTCCTGACTATTAGTCAAACACAGTGCCTTAGAAAGAGAAAAATTCTATTATTCAGTTTCTAATGTTAATTTTCCATTTCCTTTATACGATTAAATTGGTGCAAAATCCTTAGCTGAAAGCAAAAGTCTTTTCTGGTCTGTTTTGAATTCTTTTTTTTGTTGTCTATTCCTCCTTTTAATTTTCATATTTAGTCTTACAAATGTATGGAATTCCTCACTGGGATGAGTTTGTCTTTATAATGTCCTTTGAAAATCCTTGAATATTTTCTTGAGTTCAGTTTCTCAAGTATATCAATTAAATTTCAGTGCTGTATCTAAAAGGAATCTTCCTCACAATATTTTCTACAGAGTTCTTTTTGACTGATTTGCTTCTCTGGAAAGTTTATATAATTCAGTGTTTATATGGTTTTCTTTATCTCTAAACTATAAATCTCTCTATGTTGGAGTCATTTTTCTATGTACTTGGCTCAGGTTATTGACAAAAAAATTAAAAAAAGAAAGATAGAAGAAAGAAGGGGGAAAAGAGGAATAGGGAAAGGAAAAATGAGTGGGAGCAAGGTAAGGAAGGATAAAAACATGCAATTTTGTTGTTTGGCAGAAAAAATGGCTTCCTAAATGAAAGTTGAGATGAAAATATGCATATATATTGTTTGAGAATTCACAGAAGACTCAAAGTATGTCCTGCAGTGATACATTCAGTGGATGTCTGCTAGCTGATTATGTTATTGTTCCCGGTTATTGACTGCTCTCTCTGTAAGATAGTTGCGTCTCTCCACTAAATTTTATGTGGTCTGCATGGATTCTCTAGGGCAGAAACTTATCCCCTTGACATCAAGTTTGATCTTATACCTTGTTTTGGCCAAGGAAATGCAAGAGCAATGGATCTATGTTACTCGTAAAGAAACTTTAAAATCTTTTTTATGGGCACCTGGGTGGCTCAGTGGGTTAAAGCCTCTGCCTTCGGCTCAGGTCATGATCTCAGTGTGCTGGGATCGAGGCCCACATCGGGCTCTCTGCTCGGCAGGGAGCCTGCTTCCTCCTCTCTCTCTGCCTGCCTCTCTGCCTACTTGTGATCTCTCTCTCTCTGTCAAATAAATAAAAATCTTTAAAAAAAAATAAAAAAAATCTTTTTTATGATTGTACCATAGTTTTTCCACTCCATTACAGTAACAGTGTGGTATCGTGTGGGCACTTTTCTTTCAGGTCTAGATTAAAGGAGATAGATGGAGCAGAACTGAGCAGGGCAAAGCCATGCTGCAGGGGCAGTGGAGCTTGGGTGAGCCCTAAATAATCTGTGGTAAACCACTGAGATTTTAAGGTTATTCATTACTATAGCATCACCTAGTAAGAGTTTCAAAGTATGAAAATCATATAAGGAGTAGGGTGCTCCAGTCATTAAAACCTAAAACAAGTGACACTGGTTTCAGCACTCGGCAGCAGATAGCAAGAACTTTGTTATTGAAACTGGACAGAGAGAACTGGACTTCATATGCGTAAGTACAAAGCATCCAGTAAAGTTTTTGCGATAACTACAGAGTCACAGAGGGGTGGCTGGGTGACTCAGTCTGTTAAGAATCTGCCTTTGGCTCAGGTCATGACCTCAGAGTCCAGGAACTGAGCCCTGGTTGGGAGCTCCCTGCTCAGAGGGGGGTCTGCTTTTCCCTCTCCTTCTGTGTTCTCCCTCACTCAAATAAATAAATAATTTTTTTATTTTTTATTTTTTTAGATTTTATATATTTATTTGATGAGAGAAACACAGAGAGAGAGGGAGACAAAAGCAGGGGGAGTGAGAGAGGGAAAAGCAGGCTTCCCACAGGGCAGGGAGCCTGATGCGGTGCTTGATCCCAGGACCCTGGGATGATGACCTGAGCCAAAGGCAGATGCTTAACGACTGAGTCACCCAGGCACCCCAATAAATAAAATCTTAAAACAAAACAAAACAAAATACTAGGGATTATATTACAATATTACAATTATATTATATTTAATATTGTAATATATAATATTAATATATTAATTAATACATGCAATATATAATATTATAATTATATTCCAATAATTGAGACTGTAGTTTATAAAAGAGATTTAAGAACAGACTGCTTCAAGTATGCCTTAGTGTCCCTAGGCTGGATTTACTAAGAACCTAAAAGAAAAAGGTTAGCTCAGATAAGATTTGGTTGCTGTGCAATCAAGGATAAAAGAGAGATTCTCTAAATTATATAATTTCCAGATTGAAAAGATCGGTCATTTTTTTTTATCGGCTACCAAATACAGGTAAAACTAACAATGAAAAACTAAAGCAAATTATTACCACACCTTAAAAGTCATGCATGGGTTCAGGCACACTCATTACATGTTTTAGGTGGAAAAATAAAATGGTTTAAAGAAAATTTTAAGTGTTAGCTGATGGCTAACCTTAAGGTATGAGCAAAGAGGTGTAAATAGCGTCTCATGCATTGAAAATAATTGTGAGTATACACATTAGTGAATGGAGTGAACTGAAATCAAATTTACTAAAAAGCTGATATATTTTTCAGAAAATTCACTGCCTAAAGGGTGACCACTTTGGATTTAAACAGCTTGCTTTGGTTGAAAAATTGGAACAAAAGTTATATATATTATGCCTGAGCACCAGCTTAAGGCAACTCTGTGGTTCTATTATTATTCTTTGCTTTTGCCAATGTGAATTAAATGTCTGAAAATGGCTTGTTTTTTAAACATGGATTTTCACACGAAGAAGATACATGGCATATTGTCACTCATTCCCCACAGCTAAAAAAGATAAAATGTAACCTAGGTGAGAAATATATATGTGTGGTCGTAAATCCCTTGACATTTTGCAGATATACGTTATTGTAGCATAACTTAGCAAATTTTAACTAAAATACCACAGAAGCTTTAAATTGAGTGAAAAAATAGTACCTAGAAAAATTGTCATTATGTGTCAGGCATTACAGTTGACATATTGAGACCATTATTTCATGCAACTCTTGTCAAATCTATAAATGCTTTCCACATTAAGCAAAATTTCATAATGGGGGAAAATAAACAAAAATTTAGGAACAGATGACATATTTCTTCGTAGAAATGTAAAAAAGTAAAGAGATAGTAGAGTAGTAAAGATAAAGCACATACAAATTCAAAAGAAATAAGACTGGGAAATTTATCATGTACACAAAGGAATTTAGAATAGAATAAAAGACTTTTACTAAAATATTTACAAAATAATAGCAAATTCCAAATGAAAATTTTAAAATATGTATCATTAGAATTAACTTCATAAGAGTTTAAAAAAAACTAATCCATTAAACAGGAAATAAATAAATTTGTGAAGTAATGTCCTCTACAAATACCAGGACAACATGTTATTTAAAATGATTTAGCAGCATATTAAGAGACATAGTTTCCCAATTAGTTTAGAAGAGAAGAAGTGTTGTTGATTTGACTTTTCCCAGATGCAGACCTTGGAACTTGGGTTTGTCTATTTAGGTGGTAATCCCAGGAAGCATTGTATTGAAAAGCAGAAATTAAACAAAGAAAGAAAGGAGGACAATGTCGGATGACTTAATGACCAGGTCCCACTGATGATGGCCTCTGGGAGACAATATAGAACCTGTCTCCAAGTTGTCCGTCTTGTAAATTGTCTATTTATTACATCCCCCTATTCTTGGCTAAAGGTCACTCTCAGGCATACATACTCTCTAGCACCTTATCTGCACCCAACAAATGGACAGAGCCTTCATCAGTTCAGGCAATGTCCTTAGGCAGAGTGTAATAATATCAAAACATAAAGAAAAAAAGGAAAAAATTATATGTACATGCACACAGCAATACTCTGCCACCTAAGATAAATTTCATTTATGAAGATTATTATAAAAACCACTAGTAAGTTAAGAAGAAAATATATGATATCTAATTGTGATTTATATCAGCAAGAAGTGACTAATATATTTCACAGTTCTATTGGCTAAAGGGAAAGACAAGCATATGATTATTTTAATATTTGTCATAAAGTGATAAATTTCAACATAGTACATACAGAGATATCAAGGATATCATTATTATTGAGCCATCAGAAGTTTTCTTAAAGTTAGAAACAAAAAAATAATATTTATAAACATAAGTAATTTACACTACTGTGAACATGACAGGTCAGTGATTAGAGCATCCCTGCTAATGCTTGAAATCATTAAACTCCCACACTCGAACAAACCCAGGAATGACTATGATTTTGAAGTTTTTGGAAATCCAGTAGATTTGGAATATATACATATATATATTTAAAAAGAAATAGACTGATATCCATTACAAATTTATCTTGGTCAATTAATGTGTTAAATACTTAACAGACAAAATAACAAGAATTACAACAATTAAAAGCTAATAATGTTGCAGGGTTGTAGGGTTCTTGTTTCAGGGAGCTAAAGAATGAATCTCTTGGACAAAGAGGGTGGCGTGAAGTGAAAGTTTATTAAATGAAGGCAAGAACAGAAAGGAAAGAAAAGGAGCGCCCTAGAATGAGAAGGGTCCTGAATGGGTTGCCACTGAGGGCTTTTATGTCAGGCTTTTATAGAAAACTGACCAGGGAACTTGGTAAATATCTTGTCTATAACATTTATGACCAACAAGGTGGATTTGTAAATGTTATTGAAAATATCTCGACTATATTTAGAATGAACAAGGTGTATTTGTTATGTTTCCTTCTCTCTGGCTCATATCTTATCTATAGCATTTCTCCACATCTGCGATTTCTGAGAGCCTGGCTACACAGGCCCCTGCGTGAGCCTAGTCATTTAACCGCTTACCTTGTTTCTCCCTACCTAGCCTCCCCTGTCCCTTACTTAATAATATGGCCTTGTTGAAAGTGGGTGGTTAAATTATGAGAGAGAAAAGGTGATGAACCTTGAGGAACCCAGGGAAGCAAGGGTGGATGGGATCATGTTCTACTTTACAAACACAATAGCTACTCTTAAAGCTAGTCATTGCTTCTTATCAGGGGTCTAGTAGGGCTCACTTCTTTCAAGTAAGATCTTCTAACTCTTTTCTGATCTTTTTAAAGTATAAATAAACTTCACTGTAGTCTGCATGTCACAAGACATTTTATGTCATCAAAGGCTTTCAAGAGTCTCCTTTCCCCCTAACCACAAAGCAGTTTTTGGAGGGAAGTCTTAGATCAAAACAATATACAGAATTGCATTTCATATTTAATTTTGATAAGGAGCTATGGGAAGATAACTAAGTAAGTATGGAAGATTTCATTTCCTTTCTGTCTGCAGATTCTCAACAAAGGACAAAGCCTTATAAAGTGAAGAAATTTAAAAACACAATTGGAGAAAAAGGGACATTGACTCTTCCTTTACCAAAAGAAGAATTTGTAAGCTAACCTCACAACTAAGGTCATTTTTTCCCTTAGATTTAGTGTCTCTCAGCAGGGAAAGCATTTTATTAATGGCCTCAATGATATCCCAGAATCACAGACTAGGTCTTGATTCACCAACCCAGGGATATTTCCAGAGTTATTCTTAGTAAATATTGATTTATATGGATATGTGAATCTGCCTTTGACTCAATTTTTTTAAAAAAAATCTAAAACCAAAAATAAATACACATGACAAGGAGCAGATGGCAACAGAATAGGAGGACCCTAAGCTCCTCTCATTTCACAAACACAACTAGATAATTAACCAAACATCCTAAATACCCCAGAAATAGAACTAAAGATGCAAAACAATCTCCACAAATAAAGAGAGAGAGAGAGAAAAAAAAGAGGTCACATTCAAAAAGGTACGAAATGCAGAGACATGGTTTGGGGAGAAGTAGATCATGAGTTCTGTGGAGGGGAAGGAGCCATGGTCATGGGGAAGGGGAAGAGAGACAGGCTGGTGCCAGTTCCTTCTTCCACCCCTCAGCATGAACAAAGTCACCTGTGGGAAGCAGGCCCATGGGAAAACTGGTTGCCTAACTTGCTTACACCAAGTCCCGCCTGCCTGCACTCTGGTGGGACTGCCCTTCATAGTCCAGCTTGCCTCAGTCCTAGTGTGACAGGCCCCTCCCCTAGAAAACCAGCATAAATGCCAGCCCAAACCACCTCCCTCAACCAGAGGGTTCTACAGAGCCTCAGCTCCGGTGGAATTAATGTCAGGTCTCATTTCACAAGCAGACCAGAGCCCACCAAGTTAAAATTCACAAACACCACCCACAGCAGTCCTGGAAAGCCTCTGCAAATGACTGCCCTGAAGGACTGATCAGCTAAAGCACAAAATCAGAGTGCACACAGCACACACCAGAGACACTGCCTGAAGAGCAAGGTCCTGGGGACTACACAACCTTTTCTTCATGAGGTCATTTTTTCAGGGCAGGAAACGCTGTAGCTTTTCCAAACCACACAAGGAAGTGGAAACTCAGACAGATTGCCAAGCTGGAGAAATTTATCCCAAATGAAAGAACACAATAACGCCATAGCCACAGGTCTAAGAGAAACAGATTTAAGTAACATACCTGATGAAGAATTCAAAGCAACAATCATAAGGATACTCCCTGGGCTTGAGAAAAGCATAGAAGACATCAGGGAGACCCTTACCATAGAGATAAAAGTATTAAAAAAGAATCAAGCAGAAACGAAGAATACAATAAATGATATTGGAAACAGGTTTGATGCAATGATCAGCAGGCTGGAAGAAGCAGAGGAGTGAATTGGTGACCTAGAAGACAAAGTGATAGAAAATAATGTACTAAACAAACAAGAGAAAGAAGCATTATACAACACAAGAATAGAATTTGAGAACTCAGTGACACCTTCAAACACAATAATATTTGTATTATAAGAGTCCCAGAAGAAGAAAAGAGAGAAAAGGGAACAGAAAATTTATTTCAAGAAATAATATCAGCAGACTTCTGTAATCTGGGGAAGGAAACAGACATCCAGAGCAGAAGGTACAGAGAATTACCATCAAAACCAACAAAAACAAGCCAACACCAAGACATACTGTAAACAAATTTGCAAAATATAACAGTAAAGGAAAAATCTTAAAAGTGGCAAGACAGAAGATGTCCTTAACTTCCAAGGAAAAATCCACAGGGCTTACTGAAGTTTTCTCAACAGAAATTTGGCAAGCCAGAAGGGAGTATTATAATATATTCAAAGTACTGAATGGAAAAAATCTGCAGCCAATAATACTCTATTCAACAAAGTGGTCATTTAGAGCAGAAGGTGAAATAAAGAGTTTCCCAGACAAACACAAGATAAATGAGTTTGTTATCACAAAACCAGCTCTGCAAGAAATAATAATGGAGATGCTAAATGCAAAGGAGAGACCAAAAGTGACAAAGAGAAAATCTCCAGAAACAACAACAAAACAAGTAATAAAATGACAACACACACACACACACACACACACACACACACACACACACACACGCACACACACACCAAAAATTACTTTGAATGTAAACGAAATAAAGATGAAATACAGACTCCAATCAAAAGACACAGGGCATCAGAATGGATAAAATGACAAGACCCATCTATATGTTTACTAAAGAGACTCATTTTATTTTATTTTATTTTACAGATTTGATTTTTTTATTTGACAGAGAGAGACACAGCAAAAGAGGGAACACAAGCAGGGGGAGTGGGAGAGAGAGAAGCAGGCTTTCCTGCAGAGCAGGGAGCCAGATGCGGGGCTAGATCCCAGGATTCTGGGATCATGACCTGAGCCGAAAACAGACGCTTAACGACTGAGTCACCCAGGCGCCCAAGTGACTTATTTTAGACCTAAAGACACCTGCAGATTGAAAGTGAGGATGGTGAGGAAACATTTATCATGTTAACGGATGTCAGAGTCTGAGTAGCAATATTTATATAGGACAAGCTAGACTTTTTTTGTTGTTCTTTTATCCTGTTTTGGTATCAGTGTAGTACTGGCCTCATAGAATGGTTTTGAATGTGTTCCCTGTATTCCATTGTTTGTAAGATTTTGATAAAGACATAATTTTTCTCTTTAATGTTTGGTAGAATTCACCAGTGAAACCATGTAGTCTTGGGCTTTTCTGTGCTGAAAGATTTTTGATTCCTAATTCAATTTTCACTCTTCTTAATCTAAGATTTCCTATTTCTTGGATTCAAGATACATGATTCAATCTTGGTAATTTGAGTGTTTTTAGGAATTACATGTTTTGTTTTGTTTTTTTTGAGTTATCATATTTGTTATATAATTGTTCATAGTAATCTGTTATCACACTATGCATTTCTGTTGTTATCTGTTGTATTGCTTTCTCTTCCATTTCTCACTTCGGTTTGAGTCTTCTCACTTTTTATTCTCAGTTAATGTAATTAAAGCATTGCCAATTTTTTTTAACTAGTCACTATTTTCAATGTTAAGTTATCGCTTATTCTAGCCTTTATTTTATTTTATTTATTTTTTATTATTTCAGTGATTCAAGATTCATTGTTTATGCACCACACCCAGTGCTCCATGCAACATGTGCCCTCCTTAATACCCACCACCAGGCTCACCCATCCTCCCACTCCCCTCCCTTCCATAATCCTCAGTTCGTTTCTCAAAGTCCACAGTCTGTCATGTTTTGTCTCCCCTTCCGAGTTATCCCAATTCACTTTTCCTTTCCTTCTCCTAAGGTCCTCCATTTTATTCCTTATGTTCCACAAGTAAGTGAAACCATATGATAATTCACTTTCTCTGCTTGACTTATTTCACTCAGCATAATCTCCTCCAGACCCATCCATGTTGATACAAAAGTTGGATATTCATCCTTTCTGATGGCTGAGTAATATTCCATTGTATATATGGACCACATCTTCTTTATCCATTTTTCTGTTGAAGGGCATCTCGGCTCTTTCCACAGTTTGGTGATTGTGGACATTGCTGCTATGAACATTGTGGTACATATGGCCCTTCTTTTCACTATGTCTGTATCTTTGTGGTAAATGCCCAGTAGTGCAATTGCCGGGTCATAGGCTAGCTCTATTTTTAACTTTTTGAGGAATCTCCACACTGTTTTCCAAAGTGGCTGCACCAACTTGCATTCCCACTGACAGTGTAAAAGAGTTCCCATTTGTCCACATCCTTTCTAACAGTTGTTGTTTCCTGTTCTGTTGATTTTGGCCTGTTGATTTTCTAACTGGTATAAGGTGGTATCTCAATGTGGTTTTGATTTTATTTACTTCTGATTTTTCTTTGATATTTCCTTCCTTAACTAAATTTTTGGTAAGTTTTTCTTTTTCTAGTTTTTCTAGTTTCTTGTGGTTTCATGTTGCTTATTTGAACTTTTTCTCTTAATACAAGCATTTATAGGGTAAATTTCACTCTAACATCTCCTTTTACTGCATCCCATAGGTTTTGGAATACTGTATTTTCTTTTTCTTTTTTTTAAGACATATTTTGATATGATTTGGCCCATTCCTTGTATAGTAGTGTGTTTCATATTTATATTTTAAATATGTAATATTTTTAAAAGAGGAATGTTGAGGATGAAAGTACAAGTAAAAGGTGACCTATGCAAAGGAAAATCCAAAACCTTTTAGATCAACACTTTTCAAAAATAAACAATAAATACAGCTACATAAAGTTTCAGAAATGGGTATTTACACCACAATCCTTTATCTTCCTAGTTAGAGCTTATCCTTTTATCTTAATGCTCAAAACAATGAAAAGATATGCTACTGTGTTTTGTCCAGTCTCCTCATTCCACCATCTCAGTGTCTGGGGAAAGAAGAATATCACTGACAACTTGCTATACTCAGTTATGGGATCAGGGTGTCTTGTCTCCCTATCCACATTTTTCCCTATACTTCCAAAGCAAGGATTAGCAGAACAGATGTAATAACATTTTTTTTAAAGAAAAGTCGTTTTATGCCACAATCAAAACCAAGGGTGAAAACCTTTGCTTCACTGAGTTCCAAAGTCTTACTTGAAACTGCTTACTATATGGAGGTAGGCAACTGTCCTTCCATGGTATCCTTCTAAGGAGTCCTACAATGGTATTTTAAACTAATATATTATTATGCCTTTTTCTGGACCTGGTTCCTATAGAGAATGTTTACCTGAAATGGGGGATTATTTGAATGAATTGTAATTAATCTGTTTCTTATCATATAGCTCAGCCACTAGTAATTCTGCGGTACATTTATGTGATCAACAATATTTAAGGCTAGCTTATTTGGGGGCTGCACAAAGATGGAGGTCAACGACTATCTTAGTACTGCTCATGTGCATCTTGAGTGTTAGAAACTCGACCTTGGATGGCCTTACCACTTTAACACCAACTTCCATGTCCAAGTTAATTTTGATTTGACATTTCTAACTCATTTCGTGCTATTCTTTGAGTGGTCAGTGTCATTTCTTTCCCTCAAGCTCTTTCTCTCCATTATTAAAACTTATACGTAAGAATATTTATCTTGATTTCTGAGGGATTTTAGTATAATTAGCTCCACTAATCAGTTTTTCTTCTTAATCCAAAACCATAATCTGAATTTCTTCTTGCAGAATATCTGATCATAATTAAAATTCAGGATCTTTGTCTTTCAAATGGCATATCTGTAAAACCTGCACATTATTTGGACTCACTGTAGAGCTGGAAACACACTGACTCATTTGAAAGTTTTAACACTTAGTCTCCAGGATTGCCTGTCAGTCTTTTCTTTCCCTACCTCAAAAATTGTCTGGCATTATAATAATTTTGTTTAATTCATAATTCAAAGCATCCTCTCAAATTTCTTACAGTTCATTTACCCCCAAACATCCCCAAGTTCTCCTAGAATGTGGCATCTACCATGAGCTCTGTGGCAAAACTGCATTTTGACTTGCTCAGTGCTTATGCCAATGGTTTCAAGGTTTACATTTAGATACAACCATCATTTCCACCCATTCACCCATTTGAAATGTGGGTATTAAGGATATCAACATGAGGAGGTTGCTACATATAAACCACCAATTTTGAGACAGGCATCATTTTAAAATCATCTAATTTTCATGAATCAGCTGTGACAAAAGATCTGGTGTCCATTTGATTCTGAGCCTGATTGGTTCTAGACAACAAATAATGGTAGTCCTGTTGTTCACCAGAACAGTCCACTGAGGCACACAATATTCTGTATGCAAACCAGCATGCAAAGATTCTGTTAAGTACCTGTAAGGATAATCCCTAACATTTGTGTAAATTCTTGTTCCACAATAAGTACAGGATACTCGGCATTATTAATATTATCACTTTCTTAGACCAATTATTTAAAGAACTTACTACCACAAACATTTCTTTCATGAATCTCCTATATCCTCAATTCACTGAAGTTGCAGGAAACGAGATTATCAAGAGTCTCCATTTCCTAAATTCAATGGAATTTTTTAAAATCTCTACACATTTCCCTAGCTTCTGACACAATGAACTGTTTTCTCCTCAAGGAAAATTACCTTTGTTTCAAGCAATATTTCATTCTCCTGTTTTTTTAAAAATATCTTTGACCATCTTTTTTTTAACCTATTACATAAAATCCTCACCTAATTTCAATTGGTGGAGATCATTAAAATTTTGAACTTTGCCTTCCAATTTTCACTGTACTTTCTTTACCTACTCGATTTGTATCAATTCCCATGGATTCAAATGCTACTTAGGTACCAATAATTTCCAACTGTGTCTCTTCAAATTACATATTTCTTCTAGGATCAAAATAGACATATCCACCTTCCTAAGTAAAAGCATTAAGTAAATGATCTAAGTGTTTCTAAACTTGAACATTACAGAGAGATTCACCAAGAGAATTCTGGATCTTCCACAGCATTAACACTGTACCTCCTAAAATAATCATTGTCTCATAACTATCTACCTATTAAGTCTATTTAGAAAGTTGGGAAGTTTAGCCTGACACTTCCTCATATCCTTCATCCTCACCTTTCATTGACACTCCACAAATAAATTATTAATTATACATTCTAATCAATCTCTAACTCACTTATTGTCTCTGCTGTCGAATTAGCTCAAGCCATCTGAACTGTTCTGATATTTTCATAATAGGTACTTATGTATTCGCTCTTGACATTTTCAAAGGCATTCTCAACTGGTCAACTAGAACAATTTTAAAATCCCAAAGTTGATGATTAGATTACTGACTCTAAACAGTTGATGGTTGCCTGTTAATTTTAGGGTAAAGCTAAAACCCTGAACTATGCTGGAACTCATCCCACTCTTGCCCTCATCAGAAACACTCCAAACACACTTCTCATGGTTCAAATGCTCATAGACACCACACTCTACCCCTCCTAGTTTTTACAAATGTTTTTGCCTCTGCCTCTTTTTTAAACATTTCTTCATTATTCTAGTCCTGGCTTTAGTATTTCTTCTTCAGGGTATCCACTGCAGTCTCTGAAGTCTAGATTTTACCTTGTTTCATAACAACTATCAAAATTAATTTCTGCTTTTTATTCACAAAATTATTTAATATTCTCAGCTGTTTCTCTCCTGACATAGACTTTAGCACATGGAAAGCACTGAGTGATTATTGGTTAAATGAATATTTGACTATAAAAATGGTTTTGAAATGTTGATGACTTTGTCACTTTTTCTAGCTTTTGCATTTCTTTTATCAGATGAATCCTTTTTATTACTTTTATGACTGTTCCACAGCACCCTGTTTTAAATGTTTCCACTAAAATTATCAGTTCCTGAAGTAATTTGAAGAATGCAATTTCTTTGTTACTTTTATTTTTTAAAAAGATGACTTCTTAAGAGTGTATCTATCTTCTTTCTCCTGAGCTCTTTTAATACTTTTTAGAAAATATTAAAAAATCTAGAAGAGTGTAATTTATAACAATGCTTAACTTGAAATATAGAGTAATTTCAAATTGAGAATGTATTAAGTATATTGACAACCAGGACTATTTTAACAGAAGAATATACCCATGGTTTGATTAAAGTTTCTATTCTCTGAATCTTATAATGAAAGACAACTGAAAACCTTGGCTAAAAATACCTTTTTCTAATGAAGATTGGGGAAGTGCATGTCAGAATGATGAAATTACCACCACCAATTTCTTTTCATTATGATTCTTTCAGTATATGACATTGAACAGATACTATGAGTCATCTAAATTGCAATTTAAGTATTTTTATTGTGTCACGGCACATGATAAATTTATCAGTGATGTCAGAGTCCTATGCTTTGCTTTATGTGCTAATTTCAAATTAGATAATTATTAGTCTGATCATATAAATAAAATCATTATGCCTACTTTGCTATCTCTTGAAATTTATACCTTTGGGATTCAAAATACCAATGATTGATGAATAATGTATTGTAAGCTTTTTGGAAAGCTTTGTCCCTTAGTGTTCCTCTCAGAGGTAAGTAGTTTTAATATAAACAGTGGTAATATAATAACAGCACACTGGATTTTTTCTTAACCAGACAAAATACTTCTAATAGGGCAATAGTGGAAGGGTTATCAAAGGACTGAACTAAAAAGGACATGTTTAAGAAAATGTCATACACTTATTTTGGGTACTCTGTGATGAGGGGAGTAGGGTGCAAACGTTTGAGAAGAAATTTAGAGCAAGGATTAAGGTAAATGAAAATGCATATCATGGTTAATTTTGTGTGTCAAATTAACTAGATCACGAGGTGCCCAGATAAATGGCTAAACATTGCTTCTGGGCATGTCTGGTGAAGTTGTTTCTGGGTAAAAATAGTATCTGAATCAGTAGGCTGGGTAAAGGAGATAGGCCTCCCCAGAGTGTCCTCACCCAATGCCTTGACAGATTGAATAAAAGAAAAACGCAAAAGAAAGGATAATTTGTTCTCTCTTTCAATCAGATTGCATAAACTGAGACTTGATCTCTTGTCCTTGGACTGGGTGGGACACCACTGGTGCTCTTAGTTTTCAGGCCTTCAAACTTAGACCAAAATTTACATCACCTATCTGGTTCTCCTCTTCAGATTTGGGCTAAGACTTATACCCCTGATTCTCAGGCGTTTGGAGTTAGATTGGAACTATACCACTGGCTTTTCTGGGTCTCCAGCTTGTAGGTGGCAGACTGTGGGACTTTTCCGCCTTTGTAATCATGTGACCCAATTCCCTGTGTGTGTGTGTGTGTGTGTGTGTGTGTGTGTGTGTGTGTGTATTTTCTATTGGTTCTGTTTCTTTAAAAGTCTTGACTAATAAAATGTATTTGAAGACAATTAGAGCTGCTCACCGAAGTCACGTGTTCCCTGCTAAAATAGCATGTGGTTCATTGAAAATGTGTTTTTCCTTAATAGAAATATACTTAATCCAAATTTGTAATAAAATCAGTTAAGCACAGCCTGTTCTCAATACAGCTTGTTAGGCAGGGTGAAAATTTAGATTTACATAAGTAGAGTCCCTCTCCTCCAGGAACTTAGAAACAGAGCTTGGGAAGGACAGCAAATAAATGACTACAAAAAATGAAAAAGACTATACAGATGTACAAATAGAATATTCAGGGAAGAGTAATTATAGAGAGGAATTAAAAGAAAAAGATGTCATAAGGATAATACTGAACCCATGCAAACGAAGAAATCTGAGGTAGGCAGTGCAGTTATAACTAGATTACTGAGGGGCTGAGAAGTATGTAAGAATACTCCAGGAAGCAATGACAAGGCCAAATTCAGACCCGCAAGTCCAAGGTATAAGTATAGAATAAGAAGCTATCAAATTTGGCTACATATATTTTAAAAAATCAAATATAAGTATTTGACTTTCTACTAATTATAATATATACCAAAAATCTATTCTTAGATCTATCTGTTCTTAGCAATCACCATGAGAAATAAAGTCCCTGTTCTCATGGAGTGCATTATCTAGAGAGAATGGGATTAGGGAATGCAGAATATTAAATAAAAACTAACTTTCAAATACAATAAATAAATGATAAGCCCTATTTTAAGAACTGAAGTAGTTTGGGTGGTTATTATTGATTGGTTGTGCAGGAGAGCAAATTGTCCCTGTTTGAACCATACGATGTTGAGTGTTGATTTTGCGCAATATACAGTATCAGGTATATTCTATCACAACCGTTGTTTCCTCTCTCGCTTTCCCGCTAAAGTCATTATGTATTATATGTATACATGTCCACACACATACAAATGCATTAATAGCAAAACCAATATGGTGAGAATTACAGAAAGAAAACTGGAGGGCGCCTGGGTGGCTCAGTGGGTTAAAACCTCTGCTTTCGGCTCAGGTCATGATCTCAGGGTCCTGGGATCGAGGCCCGCATCAGGCTCCCTGCTCAGCGGGGAGCCTGCTTCCCCCTCTCTCTCTGCCTGCCTCTCTGCCTACTTGTGATCTCTCTCCCTCTGTTAAATAAATAAATAAATAAATAAATAAATAAATAAATAAAACTTTACCAAAAAAAAAAAAAAAACTGGAGACAGATTTTGGTGAATTCTTAAATTCTACCACTACCTATGAACCTATGAGCAAGATATTTACTTCTTGACCTGTATTAATTGCATTGATGAGTGGAAAACAGCAGACTCACAAGGAAACTGTGAGAAAAAATAAAATACATGTGGAGAGAATCTGAAAATTAAAGAGATGTAAAAATGTAGGAATATATATGTCACCATTTTCATATCATCATGTGTATAAATGTCTAAAGCATATAAAACTGAGGGTAATATCAACATAAATTCCTAGTAATTTAAAATGATGTTATCCTTAGCCAGACTACCATAAAGATAGGTATTGTTACATATACATAGGTATTGTTACATAGGTAATGAAACATATGCATACTGGAATTACTGAATTAATGAGAAAAATCTTTCTGGCAGCATTTAACACAGAAGTTATGTTTTCTCGTGCAATAGAAATAATAGTAATAATAGATAAATAAAGAGATATGTAAAAACACTGAATATATGTGCATGTATGTGTGTGTGTCCAATTAAATACATATACATGTTTACTAGATGATTGGTTTTAGTACACTATGGGTATACCAGCAGAATATCAAATTGTTACCTATACTTACACTACCTTTGAAATGGTGGTTCTTGCTTCATTCTCACTGGATAATTCTGTAACTGAGAGACTACTTCAAATCAGTAACTGAAATGGTCATCAAGGACAGAATAAAACTTCCTTAACACAAAGAAATTTACGTGATGATGGATGGGTAATTTTGTGTACAGGAAAGCAAATGAATCCAATAATTTATCACATCCAAAAGGAAGGGTTTACTATTAAGTTAGAAAAAACACAATTTAGTGTTATATAGAAAAGGTAGCAGAGGTTTTGGAACAGGAGCCTAAAGAAAATGAAGACTATCTGGGTTCCTTGTGATTTGTTAAGTCAGAGAAAATAAGGGATTTGTTGTTTCGAAGTTGAATTCTTGTATATTCAAGGCCAATTCCATATGTATTTCAGCTTCAAGGTTTTTATCAAGGCCTATTAACTTTTAAGCCCTGTGTTTTCCTGTTCCATGTGGATCTCCCAGTGAGAATTTACATTCAGCAAAGAGGCCTAGTAGCAAACTGTCTTGTTTATGCAATGGAAAAAGAAAAAAAATGGCTTGAAATTCTTTTCCTAACTATAATCAGATGAAAGAGGATCATCAAATTCATGAAGAAAGATAATCAAATCAAATCAAATAATTAGAATATATAAGAGAAAAAATAAAAGATATAGGCTAAAATCAAAAGATTCAACACATCACTAAAAGGAGTTAAGAAATTCAGAACAGGGGCTCCTGGGTGGTTCAGTTAACAAACTGAACCTCAGCTCAGGTCACGATCTCAGGGTCCTGGGATCGAGCCTCAGATTGGGCTCCCTGCTCAGCATGGAGCCGGCTCAAGAATCCCTCTTTTTCCCCCCGCTCCTTGCCTCTCTTATCCCTTTTGCATTCTCTCTCTCTCAAATAAATAAATAAATAAATAAATAAATAAATAAATAAATAAATAAATAAATCTTTAAAGAAATTCAGAACAGAAACCATGGTGTAAAAGATAAAATCAAATAATGCATTGATTGTAATTCCTGTCATCACAGCTTAAAAACATGTTCATAAATTGGACTTTTTTGAACTATCTCTATTGCCACCAAGATCTCATGTCAGGATTATTATGTTAACCTTCCAATTGTTCCTCCCTTATTGCAAACATTTCCTCTCTTCCACTCATTCTTCTTCAACAAGTAGCCAGTGTTCCTGTGAAACAGGACATTCTAAATGTCATGTTACTCCTCTTCTCAAGATCACCCGGTGGCCTCTCCACCCAGTCAGAGTAAAATCAAACTCCTGTCAATATCCCACAAGCTTCTACAATCCGTGCCCTTGTTATCTGACCCCTTTTCATTTCTCCCCCAGCAAAAATGCTCAGTGTCATACAGGCACTGGCATCAGGGTTATTACACTGTTCTTTCTTTTACAAATATTTCCAAAAACTAAATAAGTCACTTTTTTACTTTATTTAGCTCTTAACTCAGTTGTCACCCTCTTCATGAGGTTTGGTGGGTCATCACATATAAATTTGACACAAATTTAATTGCAACCAACCCTGACACTATACACCTTCTCTATTTTCTACCTGGTATTTACTGCCATCAAAATTTTTCTAAATTGTTTTTCTTGGTTTACTTATCATTAATTTTTTTCTCTGCCATTAGGGGTAAGAGCCAACATGACAATAATTTTATTTATTTATTTATTTATTTATTTATTTATTATTTTTTTAAGATTTTATTTATTTATCTTACACAGAGAGAGAGAGAGATTACAAGTATGCAGAGAGGCAGGCAGAGAGACAGGGAGAGGAGGAAGCAGGCTCCCTGCTGAGCAGAGAGCCTGATGCGGGCCTCGATCCCAGGACCCTGAGATCATGACCTGAGCCGAAAGCAGAGGCTTTAATCCACTGAGCCACCCAGGCGCCCAACAATAATTTTTTTTAATTGCTATATTCCCAAAAGCTATTACAGTGCCTGGCATATAGCAGATGCTTGATAATAAGTGAATACATATTTAATAAGTTAACTCAAGAATGATGACTGAATGGGTGAGTCACATTTAGAATAAAGAAGTCTCCCATTATTAGAAATATTTTTGCAATGTTTCGGAACACAGTTTTTTTTTTTAAGATAATAAAATCCAGAAGGGAGATGTAAAAAGCAGAGAGACTAAGAAAGAAGAGTAATTATTTACCAAAGAACAAAATTCAGACTGGCTTCTAATGTTTCATCAGCAAAATATGATGATAAAGACCGTCATGAAAAACTTTCAATGGTCTTAGGAAATATTATGAAAGTTATATAAAGGGAAGATACTAATATCATTTAAGAGAAAAAGAAAGAATTTAGAAAAAATAAAATTACATATTAACAACTTTATTTTTTTATATTAACAACTTTAAAAACCATGTATTTATTGGCATGTCAAGTACAGAAAAGAAAAAGTATTGTAGAAACAATGGTTAGTATTTTTAATCTCTCACACATCCATGACTCTTGTAGAGAAAGTTTTATGCTTTTGCCATTTTTGCTCAGGTTGGTTCTGGATGACCCTTAGTATGATAAAAACCCTTATTTCACCATAAGTAGAGTGGTCTATCTTGTTGTTTTTTTCACTGGTGTCTTTTTTTTATAATTCATTTATTTATTTGAGAGAGAGAGAGAGAAGGAACACGAACAAGGGAAGGACCAGAGGGAGGGGCAAAGGGAAAGGGACCAGGGGTCTCAATGCTGAGCAAATGGAGCCCCAGGGCTCTATTCCAGAACCCTGAGATCTGACCTGAGCCAAACTCAAGAGTCCTCACTTAAAGAACTGAGCCATGTAGGCTCCCCTATCCCTGGTGTCTTCTTAGGGTGAGAGTTAGTCCTGTGACTCAAGTTATCATATGAGACCCTCACTCCATAATCCCACCCCTTACAGAGTGGTCCCTGATATACAACCCTAGCTCAGGCTGCTCTTCTGGATTTGTATCACTCCATCTCTCACTCAGCTCTTCAGAGGAAGGACTCCAACTTTCTTGCTGGCCTCAGTCAAGAGAAAAAGATACTCATTAGCATTGCCTCTATTTATTTATTTTATCTAAGGGAACAGACTGACTAATGTTGGATTTCATATTTTTACCAGTCAATACATGGAGATGAGTGTAGTTACCTCTGATGTATGGAATTTTTTTAAGACTTTATTTTATTTATTTGAGATACAGCAAGAGTGAGAGAGATCACAGAAGGAGAGAAAGAGGGAATAATAGAGTTACCCCTGAGCAGGGAGCCTGATGAGGGGCTTGATTGCACAACCCTGAGATCATGACCTGAGCCAAAGGGAGACGCTTAGCTGATGGAGCCACCCAGTTGCCCCTATGCCACATTTTCAAAAATATGATTTGTGTGTCAATTCGCATGGCTAATATAACTTTTCTTTAATTATAAAGGTGAAAGAGCATTCCCTAGAAAAACAAAGTTGGCCTTCAATTTACTTTATCTTCTTTCTAAAAATTCTCAGTTTAGATAATAATAATAAGACTTAGAGAAATTTTCTTTTCAGGTATTTTAGTCAGCATCAACGTATTATGAGCTTATTTTATTGCAAGCCATAGATCAATGCTAACATTGCAAAAGGAAGTATGTTTTAAATGGTGAAGGTTAGTAATATCCTTTTATATGCAAACAGTATAAATCTGAATAATGTTGCACTCTAAATATTTTTCTTATTTAGAATGTTAACCTCTTCTCTCCAGTACTCAGAATAATTCAATTGCTATCATTATTCTTAATGTAGGAGACCTAACTTCTCACCTCCTTATCTTTGGAGATTTCACAGTATAAATAAAGTCTTTGAATAAATTCCTTTTGATTTCAATAAATGCACAAAATAAATTGCCTTGTATAATTTTCTCTCTATGTACATATAAACATTTTATAATAGTCCACATTCTTTCTACTGAATTTAAGAGATTTTAAGGACATTTAAGACATATTTTCATCAATTAAAAAATATGACACGGTAAAGTCAGAAGAAAAAATGTACATAAGTATTTGATCTTCAGTCTAACGCTCTCCCAACTGAGCTATTTCGGCGAAGACTACATAAGTATTTGAGTCCCAGGATAATATATGCTTTGTTCCAGACACTTTCCCATTTAACTTATATCCATGGTATTTATTATTCCTTACCTTAAAGTATACATTTCTAAAATATGTCATGACATAATAATAAATCAGTAAAATTGAATGTGTTCTTCAAAATAAAAAGTGTTGTGGCTGTTCACATATGAACTCTGGGTCTCACTCAGATGTTAATACATACCAGCCAATAAAAGCTAGGTTCTGCTAACCCAATATTTAACTCCTTATCATTATAATGGACAGAGTAAGGTACCTAATTCAAAGGATTTTTATAATAACTGGGTGAGATGTTACTTGGAAACACTATTATGCCAACATTCTCCATAGGTTAAGTTTATATTACCTAATTTTAGCAATAATAAATTTTAAAATTATTGTTTATAAAAAATTTTGGTTCATAATGCTAAGACTTTTCATTGCATAATATTTTATGCTTTTTTGTGTTACTGAATTAAAAAAGAGTAAAGCAAAATCACACTCAGAAATTAGAATAAACTGTTTAACATTAATAGTTATTTATGTTTTAAGTTTATATTGTTTAAGTGAAAATAAAAACAACAACAAAAAAAACAGAAAAATAGATGCTGCAGAGAAATTCTGCACAGTTAACTGGAAATGTGCATTTTTCCAAATATTTTCATCCTGATATTTTTATTGCCAGTTAAACTACAAATGAATTTATTTTGAAATCCACAATTCTAATTAAATTTCAGCACATAAACAATAATAGGATACTGCACATGCTCTATTGAACTAAGACTGCCAGTTTTAAATTCTACTTTATCAAACTATTGAAACACAACACTTAAACTCTTTCTAGATCCAAAGGTCTTACATTAGTGTAAAATATATTAGAAACCTACCCCAATTTGTAGATAATACGTAGTCCTATAAAGATAATGTATTGAACCATCACCACTGTCCATTAACATTGTGGACATATTCAATGAACATTAATGTACTTATGTACTGAATGTACTTAATGCCACAGAATTGTACACTTTTAGGCTACATATATTTTACCACAATAAAAAAGTATATGCAAATTGAAAAAAAAGATAATGTATTGATATAATTGTATGAAAACTAAAATTTTAGGCTAAAATTTTAGGATATTTATAAAAATAAAACCACAGCAGAATTATATGACTCAAGCTCTTCTTGAGAAAGAGTCCATAGCCTCAATTCACAATGCTTATAAGCTAGAAAAAATCAACATTTTATTTATTTTTTTAAAGATTTTATTTAGTTATTTGACTCAGAGAGACAGCAAAAGCAGGAACATGAGCAAGGAGAGTGGGAGAAGGAGAAGCAGGCTTCCCACTGAGCAGGGAGCCTGATGCGGGGCTCCATCCCAGGACCCTGGGATCATGACCTGAGCCGAAGGCAGACCCTTAGCGACTGAGCCACCCAAGTGCCCCAAAATCAACACTTTAAAAAGACATTCCAAATACCTGAAGAAACAATTTAATAAAGAATAATACGTAATAAATTATATAATAAGGAAAATACAGCGTGGGATCCCCTGAGTTTCCAGATGTCAGACTTGGTTCCTTGAACTAATGGAGCTTAACTGGGGAGATATATAGTAAAAAGATGAAAAATTACAGTTGATATTAAAGCTTTAAAGGAAAGTAATAGTTTTGGGGTTTTTTTAATGAGAAGTTGTAATACTGTAATTGACTTAAACCAGGCAGTAGGGGTTCTGCATAGAACTAATTCCTCAAAGTGGACTGAATGATTTTTTTCACTAGGAAGGGTAAAATAAAGCTCCAAAGATCACATGTCCATGAATTAACAGGGCTAAAAGTATTGAATGTTGTATATTCATATATATGTGTGAGCCATTCAATGGAATGAGATGTACCTCTTTTGATTTTTGCATTTTCACAATGAATTTGCTCTTTTACAGTTCCCACTTTGTCATAGACTTTGATAACTTTTTTCATTTCAAAAACTTGTCAATAATGTCAAATATAATATGACAATATAATTGTCAAAATGTCAACAATCTGAATTTTTCTGGCAAATTGAAATTATACTTAATAGTATGTTTTAAGGAGACAAAAGTTGCTTCAGATGCTTTTATTTTGACCTTATCAAGCAATGATAGTTAAATTACTTACTATCCAAACATATCTTAGGTATAATGAGCCTTAGATAATAGTCATTTACACCTGAAAATAATATTATAAGGAATAAACCTAATATGCTCAACCCAGTACAATGTTCATAATGGATATTTTTCAAATATGTACTCTTGCAATTTAATTTAAGCCAATCACATATATTGCCATGACATGCTAATGAGTAAAAATAGCCATATTTATTTGATGGAACTCTGTACTTAACACTGTAAGCAAAAGCAACAGAAAAAATAAACCAAAAGGAATGCAGGAATTTATAGAGTTCAAGACGAGTGTGTGTGTGTGTGTGTGTGTGTGTGTGTGTGTGTTGTGTGTGTGTTGTGTGTGTGAATATGAGTATAGGTGTATGTATAATTTTATATGTAGTTTTATATATAGTTATATATTTTATATAACCATGATTATTTGTATTTAAAAATATTTCAGCATAGCCTTTGGGATGGAGAAGTTTTTCAAAGTTTTTCGCAAAATAGCACTTAATTGATAATAAAGCAAGGATGATGTATACTTTCTTGTACCTATTGAGAGTGATTGCAAAATCAGAGTATGTAGTTTATAACCTGAAATGTTTAATGTTAAGAATAGTTTGGTATTTTCCTGTACAAAATATGTGGAGGTTATAAATGTTTAAAAAAAGACAAATCTTTGAAACAGCTTTTAACAAATATAGTCAAGTTAATAGGAAGTTCTTAATTTTTGGTACCATCCCCAACACTTCTCAGTCATCCAAAACACATGCACGAAATTTAAAATTTTACTAAAATTTTCCAGAAAGAGCTAAAATCAGATTGCCTAGTAGTCATTATGTGTCTCCCTAAATTTCTAATATATGCTATTTTTTCCTCAGAAATACTTTTCCTACTTTTTCATCCAAACTGGAGGGGAAGGGGGTCGGAGGGATAGGGTGGGTGTATTATGAGCATTAGGGAGGTTATGTGCTATGGTGAGTGCTGTGAATTCTGTAAGACTGATGAATCACAGACCTGTACCCTGAAACAAATAACACATTATATGTTAATAAAAAATATATACCAAAAAAATAAAAGAGTACACCAAAAGGTACCCAGAGAATTAAATTGAGTCCCTCTGAAAGACACTTCTGGTGCCCCAAGAGAGTAATAGGTATACTTGGTCAGACTACAGATATAGCCCTTAAAGTACAATGCTGTAAGGGGAGAGAGGGAAAAAGTGAATAAATGGTGCAAAAGATAAAAAAAATCTTAAAAGTTTTCCAATTTATGTCCAGTCTCTTATTGCTTTCCCTTAACTTCTCCCCTGCTTCATATCCCATTTCTTAAAACCCATAACCAACCCAGCAGAGGCTTCTATAATACTCTTCTGTAACATACATTTTGTCCTTTTAAAATAATCATCTTAGTCATTAATTTCATTTAATTAAAAAAAATTCAACTCTATTTTTCCAGTAAAGGTGAGAAATTCTTAGTATTCAAGCAAGAACCAAATGTGACATCAAGAGAGAAAAACATGGGAAAATTACTTATACATGAGAATTCAGTGTTTCTCTTCTACTTTCTGGCTGGAAGGAGAGTGTACTAAGTGAAATTTATTTAGGTGTACTCAAATGTAAATTTGAAAATTCATGATTGCACTTTTTAATTAAAGAAAAATATAAACATATCAAAGAGGTTCTCAATTTCCAAATAAGATGAAATCAGTTGTCAACTGTTAGGAAACTGTATGGAATTACCTATTAACTTTGAGCAGCAGGGTAACTGCTTCATGAAAAGAGGCAAATATAACCAAATAACAGGAACATATAATTCAGGGCAAGGTGCCTAAAATTTTAAAATTAAGTCAGTCGGTCTGTCAGTCAATCTGTCTGCCTCTTTCTCTCCTTCAACCTTAACTTTATCAAAGTTTTAACAAGAAAATGCTTGACAGTTAAGGACATCAAACCTCAGGCCCTCAGAAGCAATTTGCTCCACATGCATTTGTGTTTAGATTTTAGGCCGAAGCTTGTTCTCTGGTGATGAATTGTCATCTCCTACATAGTAGACATTACTAGGATTTTTTCCACAGAAAGTCTTATTCACATTTTCTGGCCTCCTGGAAGGATACCAAAGTACAAGAGTAATAAGTGCTCTCATGTAGAAAGGTTATTGGTACCTTAATGCATACACCAAAAATTGCCCCTTTGTGTATAGAACTTTAGTGGGTGGTTTCATCTGAAACACGGCATGGGCATTCTGGAAACCAAGATTTTCCCACCAGGGGTGGCCCAGACTATTTGTATTATTAAAGACATGGAAAACTTCATAGTTAGTGGGAACATCATGCTCATAGGAAAATTTGGTATATTTATATTGAAAACTTAACTCATATTCCCTGAGTCTGGAAAGACCTATAAAAGGTGCTGGTACATGGGAGAAGAGACAAAATGACCTACTGTTTATAGTGAAAGAAACTACTCCCTTCGGTTCTTCTTGGTGGAAATGCTTCTATTCAGTGGTTGCATAAGATATTTGCAACTGTAGCTACAGTCACACACCAGAAGAAACCTATCTGGGCGGCATGAGAGAATGAAGGGAGGGAGGATAAATACAGGATAGTGGGAAAGTGGAGGGAAGCATATGCTAATTCATAGATTCTAACTGACCTAATTTCCCCAGAACTTTCATAAAGCAAACATCTAAAAGGAAGTAAGAAGTAATGCAAGAATCATCAGACTGTTAAAATATATATCTATGGATACACACATAAATATATAAATGTACATTTAGATAGATATATAGATATAACATGCATAATTCATTAGCCTAATCCTAAACACAGTAAGTTGATTTCAGAAACCAACAAAACAAAACCCTATGAATAAACCAACTGCTGTTGTTTAATACATTGAAGCTAAGGCATTTCTGTAGCTCTGAAATTTGGCACTAATTAAAAAATTTTAATTATCTTTGTATTTTGTCTCATAATGACATTTAAAATGTTAGAATAATTCCATTAGATAACTAATTATATGTAAAGCTGCCAAGTTAAGAACTTGGTCTCTTGTCTTGTTTTGACTGGACTTTTGCCATATTTTTTATTTTCTTTATTTTGTTTTTACAATATATTTTAAATTAATCTTCCTGTCATTCACTTAGGCTACTATAACATAGCCATCCTTTCACCGTGGACGGATCATTATTAAAGACAAACCAGATTACGGCATTTTCACGTAACAGGCTTCAGTTAGCTGAAATAGGAAGAATTTAGCAAGGCATGCAAATCCCTTTGTCATCTGGCTTCCGTCTCTACATCCTTATGTTTACATACGCTTTCACTTCTACTAATCCTTCTTCTGTACTGGAAATTTCCTAAAAGTGCAATGTAATGTATACTGTTCTATGATCTGGATGGATTTCTCGGTTCTCGGTTTTTGCCACATAGTCATCGTCTTTCTCAAGACTCAGTTCAGTATGTGTAAAATGGCATCAGGATTGTAATTTGTGTGAGGTCCAATCCCAGCTACATTTTTGAAATAAAATCCTATTGATTTTTTAAATCATAATATATTTTACAAAACTCAAAATGCACAAAACACTATGAAGAGTTCCCCTCCCTGCCTTTTCATCTGACCACGGGTTCTCTCTTCTTGCCAAAAGCTGTTTGATAAAATTGTGTGTGCACTTCTAGAGTCAATGCATATAGATACCCATACCCTGAACTTCACTCACAATTTCTGAAACACCATGTTAGATACTCAGTATATAAAGTGAACAAAACAGTCTTAAAATAAAAACTTGTTCTTAAGAGAGAACATTTATAAAAGCAATTGAAATACACTGTTCAACAAGAATGCTACAATTTAATAGCCTATGTACTTTGCATTTGACCAGTGGATACGCTTGTTTAGTCTACAGAGTGTTTAAAATATAAGCCTTAATTATTTATCAACAGGTAAAAAATAATTTACAACTTTTTCTTGAAAGATAGGAAATGTGGACACAAAGAGCCTACTTTATTTCTCCGTATGTGTGTATATGTATGTGTTTAAATTATCTATTGTAAATTGCCTCTTTCTTATATGCATATGTGAGTAATTCTATGAATTTTCATAGAAGTACTGAGTCGTATCACCATATACTCAACAAAAACAGAGAAAGTTCTATCACTCCCTCAAAAAATCTCTCTCATGCTCACCCTTTTTAGTCAAACCTTTTCCCCACTTTGGACCCCTGGCAGCCAGTGATCTGTTTCTTCTCCCAGTAATTTTGTCTATTGTAGAATTAAATTTAAAAAATGGCATCATATAGTATGTAGGCAGAGAAGGTTTCCCTGAATTAGGATACATTTAAAATGCATCATGTTGAATAATCAACAGTTTGTTCCTTTTTATTGTTAAGTAAAATTCCATTGTGTGGATGCAGGCCAATTTATTTGTACCTTTTTGTGCACATATTTGTGCACATTTACCTATGGAAGGACATTAGGGTGGCCTTCTGATTTTGCAGTTGTGAACAGTTTCTAAAATCATTCACAGAGAGATGTTTATATGAACGTAAGTTTTCATTTCTTTGGGGGAATGCCCTAAAAATTGCCTGTGCTCTGCCTATTCATCTATCCCTACTCCCTAACTCCTAGCAACCACCGCTCTTTTTGCTGTTTCAAAGGTTTTGTGCCGGAGTCCAGCTCCAGCAGGTCCAGGGGTCCCTGAAGGAGGGGTGTGTTGGCGAAAGGAGTGAGAGAGCCAAGAGATTTTTTCTGATCACCAAGCAGGCATCTCTACTCTGCTGGTCCCAGTTTCTTTATTTATAGGTAGTGAATCAGGCAGTACGTGATCTAACAACAATAGCATGATCTTTACGATTGATTATTTTTAGAGATACAAAGCACTTTGATTATTGAAAAAAGATTTTATATATTTTCCCATGTACCAAACCCCCCAATCATGACAGAGATAGATCATCCATTTTTTAGAAGCATGACCCTTAATGGGCTTGCCCCAGGTATACAGGTACAAGTGGGTCATGGTCTTATTCTTAGAAAAGGATTAAGGAAATTCCCACAAATAGAATAATAAGGTATTTTTTAAAGAAAAATAAGTGAAGAGAGAAAATGTCAAGTTACTAGTATGATTAATACATAGGCTTTATGGTTAGACATAGTAGCCATAGTTACACAAGCCAGGCTTCAGTAGTTTGCAAGTTTGTTTCCTTGTGACTGAGTATGTAGACATTGTGGGGGTTCTGTTCTTGCTATTCTTTACTGTTCTTGCCATTCTTTGAACAAATGGCAAGGTCTTTCTCAACCCCTTTTTGTCTTTATATTTACTGTTACATCTACGTTCTCGTTGTATACCGGTATGGGTGTCATAAGAACATTCGCGGAGTGCAGGCCTCGAGGAGGCACCAAGACTTGCCTTTAAGCATCAGGGGAACACACAGCCAAAAGGGCTCTGCTTTTGCTTGTGCCCTGTCTTTAGATACGGCTCTCCTTCTCCAGGCAGAGCTACCCCTAGTTCCAGGGCTTCGAGGTGTCTTAAAATTTTTCTCCTGGTCTGCAAGAGCTCAAAGAGATAACAGTAGAAGGAACTGTTATGAAGACAGGATCTGAGGTCCTTGCCCTGGGGCTAAGAGTTAGATCCTTCTCATGTGGCCTTGTCTGAATAATCTCGGTCTGGTTAGGAGTACCTAGAGGCCCAATTATAAGTAATAGAATTAATCCTAAGATAGAAATCAGACACAGTGGAAGGAGGTACCAGGTTTGCTTTGTTTGGCAGGAGCTGTGCAAACGCTGCCATTCCTACACTGTGACTATGTCAGCCAACGAGGTCCATGCGGCTCCCAGTGGTTTTGTCTTCTTGAAAATGTCATATAGTTGGCATCAGATCATATATAGCCTTTTCAGATTTGCTTCTTTATTTAGTAATACGTATTTACATCTCTTCCATGTCTATTCACAACTTTTTGGAGCATTTCTTTTAGCACTAAATAATAGTCCACTGTCTGAAGTACCAAAGGCTATCTATCCATTAACCAACTGAAGGCCATCTTAGATGCTTCTAAATTATGGCAATGTGAATAAAGCTGCTATAAATATTTTGTGCAAGTTTTCATCTTGACATAATTTTTAATTCATTTGGATAAATGGCAGAGAGTATGATTATTGGATTGTATAGTAAAAGTGTTTTTAGTTTTGTTAAGAAACCAACAAACTGTCTTCCAGAGTGGCCATGTCATTTCACATTCCCACCAGCAGTGAATGAGAGTTCCTGTTGTTTAACATCTTCATTGGCATTAGATGTTTGTCAGTGTTTGGGATTTTGGCCATTTTAGGGGGTGTGTAGTCATATCTCATCATTGTTTTAATCTGCATTTCCCTCCTGATATATGATGTCTGGCATATTTTCAAATGGTATTTGTCATCTGCATATGTTCTTTATTTATTTTAATAAGATATGAATGGCAAGAATATGATATATGAAGAATAGAATATGTTATGAGTGGCAAGCTCTCTTCTAAAAGATTGCAAAGACAGAAGAAATCTCAACCCTTTATATAACCAAATAGATACAACCCATTACATTCAAATTTTCTTGATAAATAATAACTAGTCATCTAAGTAAGATTAATGGTACCATTTATTAGATGCAGTTTATCCTAGATTCATCTGGTAACTGAGAGGGCTATCTATGTTTGCTAATTGGCTTATCCATAGGAAAAATAAATTTCTCGTATCTTTATAACAGGTGATCATTTTTATAACTTGTGCTTCAAATTAGGCACTCCTTTCCCACAGAAACTGGAAGACAGGGAGCCTATAATTTTTGATGATTTCGAAGAGATGATGCTCAGATCCTGGAGAAAGACTACTGGGCCTTAAACTCTAGAGGTTTATTTTTCAAAAAAATTTACATGTATTTCAGAGACAAAGAAAGAATTCAACAGTTTACTTAGATTAAAATTACTGAGAACTTATAGTTAGTTAAATTAGTGCTCCAAGAAAAAGAAAGGGAGGGAAGTCTCTTCGCTTATTTTCAACAGGAAAATAAGAAATGCTAATATGATAACTTTGTGAGGTAATATTCTACAAAAAATTATTATGTATACAACTATAATTTTTTTTAAAGATTTTATTTATTTATTTGACAGAGAGAGATCACAAGTAGGCAGAGAGGAAGGCAGAGAGAGAGGGGGAAGAAGGCTCCCCGCTGAGCAGAGAGCCTGATGTGGGGCTCGATCCCAGGACCCTGGGATCATGACCTGAGCCGAAGGCAGAGGCTTAACCCAATGAGCCACTCAGGCACCCCTATAACTATAATTTTAATTTTTAAAATAATTTTGATAAATAATGCATCTATCTGATTATTAACAAGATTCAAGAGTCATAAACTTTATCATATTCTGTGTAAATTTTCTGTATCTAATTATTTGTGATCCTAAATTTTATAGGAAGGTCAAAAGAAAGCAAATTTCAGTTTGTAACAGTAATGCAACTCTTAAAATAAATGTTCTAGAACATTTGAACAAAATATTGCTCAAAATATTTTAGGTTATAGATAAAAATGCTAAAAATATGTGACTATGACTCAATAATTTTTTCTAAAAACTGTATTTTCATCTTATTTTTAGTTGTTCTATGTAATTGATTATTGGGATATGCCCTTTCCTTCCAACTTAAAAAAAAAAAGTATCAGTTATAATTAAACAAGATACCCTTAATATCCCCCTCAGCTTGACTAAAGTTTAGACTGGTTTCCTCCTCATGGAGAAGTATCTGACCTCCCTTTTCTTAAAGCATTTATTTTCAAAAACTTGCAATAGCAATTCTTCTCAGCTCCTTTGAGTTATAAATCTTTTTGGCCTCCTGTCAATTTTACAACCTAGAATTGTCCTTCTCAAGGGCCAGGGAGCCATCTTTGAAATGTACTCCTCAAAAAAGAGCCTTTATTTTCCGGTTTTTATGGAGAGTAGGAGCCTTACTTCTAAAGCACCAATTATAAACACTGATGAACTAATCACATTGGCCAACCTCTCCTTGTATAGTCTAGTACTTTTCTACTAGCTCCTGCCAGTGCTTAAAATTCTTCCACCCCTTGTTTTAGTGAAGCTGAGTTCAATCTCTCTTCCTTTTGCAATAGACTTGAATAAAGTCTACCTTGCCTGTTTAAGTTACTTACAGCATTGATTCCATAATATAATATAAAAATAAACTAAAGAGTTTATTCCTGTTTGTTTTGCTTTCTTTGTTTTTGTTTGTAGGAATATGTTCATTTAAGGTATATGAGAATAGCTGGCCATTTAGCTGAGATATATCAAAGTTAAAATCATCCATGATTATGTAATGTGGATGGGACTTCTTCACAGGTACTGTCTACATCTATACTATATGGGATTGTTAGCCATCCTGAAATTATAAAACATTGCAATGTAAGAAGTAATACAGGATGGGAAGTGTTTTTCTAAGTTCTTTATCCAGCCTTGTTCTCCAGAATAAACTGAAATCAATGCTTTCATAAAAAATTATTAAGAGGAAA
This sequence comes from Ailurus styani, assembly GCA_002007465.1. Lineage (NCBI taxonomy): Eukaryota > Metazoa > Chordata > Mammalia > Carnivora > Ailuridae > Ailurus > Ailurus styani. Next base: position 2,469,272 of record LNAC01000003.1, on the reverse strand, counting down.
ATAACCCAGTGGTTCACAGACTCCTAGACAGGTGGGACATAAGGCTGATACATGACTCTAAAATGATTCTTTTATTTTTAAAAAATGAATCCTGGGTACCATTTATCCCATTTCTTTTTACTACACAAAAAGATGTAGTCTGTGATACAATTTTTCAGACACAATTTGTCTGACATAATAACAATTCAAAATATTCATGAAGCCAAAAGCATGTTTTCATTTTGGGGGCAGGGATTTCCAAGACTGGAGCTCAAATTGGACATAGGGTCCTGTGGCCTTAATCTTTTCTCTTGCTATAACCTCTAGAGTTCCTTAGAGTTAGTGATTCTGTCACATTTCTAGGTGAGCAAAGAAAGCATGTCAAAGGCTAAATCAGTTTGTGTTTTGGTAAATAGGGTGTGGAAAGCTCAAGTGCACAAGTCATATGTAGCCTGATTTCTCCTTGACCACAACTATTAAATGGAATAAGTAGCCAATATACAGAGTCAAGAGGCTTGCCCTTGACAAGAAAAGGAGAACAATGGAATGGTAGTAATGACTCTGTCCTTTTACCAAAAAAAAGATAAAAAAGCCAATTGCCCTCTTGAGTTTCCCATTCAACACCAAGTTGCAGGAAAACAAACAGCAACTTGGTCCTCTGGTACTGAGAAATACATTACAAACCTAAACCATTTAGTTACTCATTATCCTTTCATTATAGAGAACTGTGACCATTATTCCATGACCACCAGATGCTTGCTAATGAGCAAACATTTCTTTTTTAGGAAAATAAAAGTTGCTTTCAAGTTTCAACAGAAAAAAAATGGGTTTTAAAGGACTCAATTTGCCTTTTCATTCAACATTTATTAGAAATATGTTTCGTGCTACTATATTGTGCATGGCAGAGGGAGCAATGATGGTCATACAGTAAATACAGTCTTTACAGAGAAAGCTTTTGATGTAGTGAAAGCAAGATGGATTTACTGATCAAATGCAGAATTACAACAATGAAAGTGCTGTAACAAATATGTAGAACATTAAAAGTTCCCTAAAGTTAAAGAACAGTAAGATATACAAGTTAATATGTGGTACAACCTCAAGTATTTAGAAGACAAACCTAGAGAGTCTGAAAAACTTAAAAGATATTTAAATAATATGCTGGCTATGACTATCTCAATAATTAAGTTATTGAAAAATGTCATATTCTTTACATTTTAATAAAAAGGCATTATAGTTAAATTAAAAAATAATGTAAATATTTCAAAAGTACAGTTTCATTTTCTAAGTCAGTCAGAGAAAGAAAAATACCACATTATTTCACTCATATGTGGAATTTAAGAAACCAAACAAATAAGCAAAGGGAAAAAGAGAGAGAGAGGGAGGCAAACCAAGAAACAGATGCTTAACTATAGAGAACAAACTGATGGTTACCAGAGGCAAGGCAGGTGAGGGGATATCTGGGTGAAATAGGTGATGGGAATTAAGGAATGAACCCTTCATGATGAGTATCAGCTGATGTTTGGAAGTATTGAATCACTATTGTACACCTGAAACTAATATTACACTATATGTTAACTAATTGGATTTTATATAAAAACTTTGAAAAATGGGTAATTTATATTAGAAAAATCAGAAAAAAAGATCAGAGAGAGCACAAAAACATAATTGTCAGAAAAAATACTGTCATTCTCTAACAAAAGTAAACACTTGTGTAAACATAAGGAAAAATTTATTGGGTCAGAATGTTAAATAGTATTGGTTTATTACAATGTATGTGTAAAACCTTTCATTGATTTTCATACATTTATGTTGTATACAACTACACCGGTAAAAAATAATTCCATGAAAAAATCCTTGCAGATGTAAATGAGATTATTTTTGATAGAAAAATAAAACCTAAATTTTCTTAATACTCTACTTGTACCAACCATCACCCTCTGACCTCTATTAGGAAGATTTTCATGAATTTTCTGGCCTTTTCAGAAAACATTAGAGACATTTCATTGTGATAGACAACTGGCAAATACTTTGTTAGCATAATGAGTTCAGGGTACTTATTCTGTGAAATAAACCTTGTGTATTTAATTGAAATAAGAAATAACTATAAATTCCTCCTTTAACTTTGCTATGGGATTTTCCTGCTGCCCTTCTCAACAAGAGATGAAAATTATTTCTCCACCTCATGGAATAAGTATTGGTCTTGTACATTCTGTTGACTGACAAAATGTAGTTGACATGCACTGTGGGAATTCAGATGCTCACCTGAAGAGGCCCTGAAGTTTCCACTCTCTCCCCGCTGGCAATTTGTTCTCAGATCTTCATGCAAATAATCTCTATTTACTCTTTTGGAGGATTACAGATCACTGAAGGACTTCCTTCATCTTAGCTGAGTTTCTCTAGAACTGTCATCTGACTACCAGTTGACAGCGAACAACCAACACCAAACATCTAAGTCCATCTTAGAATATCCAGTAACAGGGGTACCTGGGTGGCTCAGTGGGTTAACCCTCTGCCTTCAGCTCAGGTCATGATCTCAGGGTCCTGGGATCCAGCCCCGCCTCGGGCTCTCTGCTCAGCAGGGAACCTACTTCCTTCCACCCCTGCCTCCCTGACTTCTTGTGATCTCTCTCTCTGTCAAAAAAAAAAAAAAAAAAGAATATCCAGTAAGAGTAGAGTCACAAGATGACTATGGTTTACCAGTGATCCCAGGCAGAACTCACAGGAGAACTGCCCATTTAAACCCATTCCACACTGCCGACATACAAGATTATGAGTAAGTAAACTGATTGTTTAAAGTCTTAGGGTTTTGTGGTAATTTGTTATACAGGAAAGGAAAATTGATAAATCTCCAAGACATCTAGTTTCTGAAATAAAATTATATCTGTTCAGGAGAACCTTATAAAGTCCTTTCGAATAACAGCTGAAAATAAAAAGCAAGTAATATTTCTTGGTAAGCAATGTGCTAAACATTTTAGATTCATTGCTTCTAATAATCCTCAAAGTAATAAACTTAGTTCTTTTCTTATCTCTACCTTATAGAAATGGAAACATTGAGAGAGATTTAAAATGTCCAAGTTTCTACAATAGGAAAGATGGACAAATGAATTGAAAACTAGGTTTACCTTTTAAGGCAATATTTTTAACTAGTACACATATCTTGTATGTATCTTTTCTTGTTCCTCCCTATTTTTTTTCATAATTTCTAATAATAATGCCCACAACAAGGAACAAAAATTGCAAATTGCACTGACACTGTACCTTTAGGTGAGAAGCCAAACAATGGTATAAAATAACTTTTTGTGATTTTTTTTCTATTGACTGAAAGAATAGAATGCCTTCTTGACAGAAGCTCAATAATTATGTCTGCATGTAGTTTTATGTGGCTAACAGAACACATCACTAGATAAAGAACAATAGTTTATGTTCAGCTAGTCAGGAAATAGGAATGGCAGTAACTGGGGCATTCTCAGAATCCTATAGCAATGAGCTACAATCACAGAGAGTCATCAAGAGGTTCTCAGAGAAAGAAGTAAAAATTATGCAAGTATCAGGTTAGGATGTGGGAAGACAAATTAAAATACATGCCAATATACTTCCTTGATATGATGATAATACAAGTGAAAACAAATCAAAACTCAAATATACAATACACATTTTCAGATAAATATGGCAAGTATATTTAAAAATACATAAGCAAATGGCATATCCCCTTTTATTTTTGAATGATCACAGAAGAACAAGCATGAATTTCTCATGCATTTCTCAAGAATACGTACTGACAAAAAAAAATGAAATTCTGCTTCTCAGGAGGAGGATCTGGTCTTTTTGGATATTTCTATTTCCAATATTAAATGACAAAATTTATTAAAAGACTATTCAAAGAAAGGTTTGTGATCTATGAATTTATGACATTAGTAAGTGATATTTTAATTTACTTTTGAAATATAATCTCTTAATGCTATAAAATAGCATATAATTATGGTTAAAAATTATCCCTCTCTTTTTCCCTGTATGTGAACACACAAATAAATGCATGTATATTGTCTACACATTATACATATATGATTCTACACATTTTTAGCTATGTAGGAAATTATATTTTCTTCCTATATACTATCAAGAAAATGTCAATACTTAAAAATAAATTATATATTTACTCAAAGCATACAAAAATACTGATCCAAAGTGATACATTCACCCCGATGTTTATAGCAGTACTATCAACAATAGCCAAATTATGGAAAGATCCCCCATGTCCATTGACTGATGAATGGATAAAGAAGAGGTTGTATATAAAATAGTTGAGCGTAGACTACCACGCAATATGGAAAATCGCTCAACCATAAAAAAGAATGAAATCTTGTCATTCGCAATGACATGGATGGCGCTAGAGTGTATTATGCTAAGTGATATAAGTCAGTCAGAGAAGGACAAATACTGTATTATTTCACTTATGTATGGAATTTAAGAAACAAAACAGATGAACATAGAAAGTAAATAAGCAAACCATAAAACAGACTCTTAACTATAGAGAACAAATTGAGGGTTGTTTTAGGGAATGTGGGCAGAGACATAGGCTAAATGGGTGATGGGCGTTAAGGAGAGCACTTGTGATGAGCATTGGGTGTTGTATGTAAGTGATGAATCACTAAATTATACTCCCGGCACTATATGCTAATTAACTGGAATTTAAATAAGATATAAGTCTTTATAAAATTATTTATAGAAGTGTAAAAAATAAAATAAATAAATAATATATGGCAAAAATACAAACTTGTAAAAATAAAATATATCAAAAAAAAAGCTAAAGATGACAAGTGGAGGTATACACAATGTGGATATGGATTCATGGTTCATGGATTAGAAAACAATATTACTAAGATGTCAGTTTTCCCCAAACTTATCTGCAGATTAAAGTCAACCCTAACAAATATTCCAGTAAGCCTTTTCAAAATAAATAAGAAAACTTGCTTCTTAAATTTAGATGAGTACAAAATGAAAGCAGAATAGCTAATTTAAAAAAAATTAAAGCACTGAAACACACAAGACAAAGGATACAATAAATAGAATGGTTAATGAAAAAAGACTGATATACTAAATATTAGGAGAGAGGAGACTGTCTTATGCATTGCTAATTGGGATGTAGAAAATTACGAATACTTTGGAAATAAAGTTTCAGTTGAATGAACAATCTTAGACAATTTAGTTGTTTTTCTCCTAGGAAAAAGACATAAAAGAAGACTGATTAGAGGTGTGTGGTTTTTTTTTTTTTTCCTGAAAGAGACCAAATCTGGAAACAAAAGAAATGTGGACCAGTGCAATGTGTATAGGAAGGAAGGAAGGAAGGAAGGAAGGAAGGAAGGAAGGAAAGAAAGAAAGAAAGAAAGAAAGAAAGAAAGAAAGAAAGAAAGAAAGAAAGAAAGAAAGAAAGAAAGAAAAATACTGATTTAAATGGTTCTACAAATATAAGGTTTTCCCTTTTATGCCAACGAAATATAAATGACACATTGGAGTATGATTTGTAAGCTGGTAAAAGTGTTTTTAGGTCAAGCTATCATGTAAAAATTCCTGAGTCCTTACATAAGACAATATTCAAGAGCATAATGGGAGTTATTCTGAGTGCCACCCTGAGGTTTTATTTTACTAGTCAGGCCACAGAAGTATAAGGAGTTTACTTAGTGCTATGCTTATGATTTTTTGCTCTCAAAAGATATTGCATTGTAACTTTAGGTCACTGATCCTTTTATTGTATCTTTCATTTCTATTACCATTGAAGAATAGAGTAAGAAACATTAACTTGCAATTTTCTCTAAAGTGATTTTGTTTTTTCATGTGCATGCAGTGTATTTTAAAGTAGAATACTGGAAGCTCCAACAGTGTATAAACTAATTACACCTGGGTAATTAAGTAATTTACAGTTTTTCACAATTTAAAAAAATATCTTAAGCATTAGATATCTTGTGGCATTTTACAGAACAATTGAATTGGTAGAAACTTAACTTAAACATTCACTTATATAAACACTGCTTTAAGTAAACATGAGTGTTCACAGCAGCGTAACTACAACCGGCATATAATTTTCTAAACACTTTCTAGCAGGGAAATAAAGAAACACTTGAATATACACATAATGAAATAATGAAATGCTATGTAGCCATAAAATAATGAAAGCATGAATATGTTAGTAATACATTATAAATTTTAGTAAATATCTCTATTATTTTTTCTGATATAATAAGATAAATAGGATAATTTGTTCTAGAATTTTCCAATGTTAAATGTTAATGTCCATATATATATCAAATTAAGTTTTGAGAAATATATTCATTTGAATTTGAAATTATCTTCAAGCTACTTTTCATTATTTTTATTTTACTCAATATTCATTAATATTTCTAAGAATATAAAAATTGATCACGTTTAAAGGTTTCTTTCAAATCTTGAAATAATTTATTGTTTTCTATCAATACTGAAAACAAAAATAAGAATATTACTGTTTAAAATTAATAGTAATATACTGTGTGACAGATTTCTGCTCCTTGTTTAGGGAACAGTAGTTTACAAGTCCTTTTCATCTTACCTACAAAGGCTTATTACAGTCAATTGCAAAAGATTTGAAGGGTGATCTAAATAGTTATTAGAGAAAATATTTAAGTCAACTGAGTGAGTGAAACTTTGCAGAGACAAGAGAATTATCTCAATTTTCTCATATCAAATTTCAGAATACAGCATGTGAATAAATTGATTTATTAGTATTGTTAAGTAGAACATTTAATAAAACATTAACATGTAACTTTCAATAAAGCATGCATATATGTATTCAAACAAATATTTCTTCATAGTGGATTTTTTTAACACAACATAAACTGTCCCTTTCATTGGTATTACAGTGTAGTTTTAATACAAGCTAAATATAAACACAATCGTTAGATATTCAGTCACTTATCCTGTGACACAATATGCCAAGATCAAGCTTAAAGCACTTTTATTTTTTTTAAGATTTTATTTATTTATTTGACAGAGAGAGATTACAAGTAGGCAGAGAGGCAGGCAGAGAGAAGAGAAAGCAGTCTCCTTGCTGAGCAGGGAGCCCAAGGTGGGGCTCAATCCCAGGACCCTGAGATCATGACCTGAGCAGAAGGCAGAGGGTTTAATCCACTGAGCCACCCAGGTGCCCAAAGCTTAAAGCACTTTTTAAAATGAAAATATATAAAACACCTTTCTCAACTAACTCTAAAAACAACATATACAAATGCAAAAATTTGAACTTGCCAATAATCACATCAAATGTTGAGGGGCTGACTGAGCAGTGAAAAATGACCTAAATTTAAAATTGGCTCCAGGTAAAAGCATTTCCCACATCCACTATCTTTGTATTCTGCACAGAATTCCAAGGCAAAGACTGCTTGCCACTCTCTGAACCACCAGAGGCGATGAGCTGACTTATCCCAGGCCTTTTAGTCTTCTTTCCTCATAGGTCCTTAGCTTCTTTGGAAGGAGACATATGGATGGGTTTCCATGGAATGGATTATAAAACGCTGGTTCTCGATCAAAATTTCCACTGTAGAATTCTGTGTTTGCCATTGGCATAACCATAATTCTCTGCAGTCAGGCAAGGTTTATTTTTTGAATTTTCCAACCACTCCTTAAACTTATTTTCTGCTATTTCCTTTTTCCCCTGTGATTCACCTTGCCATTATTTTTTCTCTTTTCTTATCACATTTTCATCATTTTTTCTTTAACCATTCTTGATATTTTTCTTTTGCTTTTTCTTGCAAATGCTCTTTCTCCAGTTCCTCTACTGGATTTTCCTCCATTTATTTATTAACTTTTTGTTCCCTTTTTCTTTTTTTTTCTTTTTTTTTTTAATTTTATTTTTATTCTTTGCCCAAGGGGTCTGTGAATCATCAGGCTTACATCTTTTACAGCATTCACCAAAGCACAAACCCTCCCCAATGTCCATAACCCATCCACCCTATCCCTACCCTCCCACCCCCCAGTAACCCTCAGTTTGTTTTGTGAGATCAGGAGTCTCTTATGGTTTGTGTCCTTCCCCATCCCATCTTGTTTCATTATTTTCTTTCCTGTTTATTCTTTTTCTGAACCCATTCCTTGTGCTTTTCTCCAGCAATTACCTTTCTGTCTTTTCTTTTTTTCATGTTCTTCCATTTCTTTTCTTTTTTCTAGCTTTTGTTTTAATTCCTCCAGAGCTTTCTGTTGCAGAGAGTCACATTCTTTTCCTTTGCCAACAAACCACACTTCCGAAGGGGTCAGAGGGCTTTCTGGTAGGTGCACCTGTTTCTATTCTTCTTGGTTATCATCTGATTCAACCACACTGGAGCAACTCTATACCTCCACTGCTCTCAGGCTCACCACCTTAGTCCTGAATCATGATCATCTTCATCCACACCTTCCTCATTCTCTCTTGGCCATTGTTGTAGTCAGACAGGATGCTCTGGTGGCTGAGGGGAGACAGCAGCCACATGGTGGATTTGATGCAGCTCAGCAGCAGTAACGGCAAGCAGACTGCCACCGTTGCCCGTCCCTGCCTCTGGGCGCCTGCTATAAGTAGTAGAGATTGACTGAGAGAATACTCATTGCTGGAGGAAAATGGCCTCAAATTTGGAGATTTTCTAAACTATCTGCATTACTATGTTAGAAGGTATCACAGAGGAGGAGCTGAGGAAGAACCCAACACTAGCATGATAAATCTCCTTGGACTTTGATAATGACTGGACTCCAGTTCCCTGAGTGATTGTGCCTGCAGTCCTACTATAACTTGTTGCCTAACTGAGTTCTCTCATATGCTCCATTAATTCTTGCCAAGTTGATTCCTAGACTCTTTCAGGGACTCATTTTGAGTCACTCTGATGCTAGATATAGACTGGCTTTTACCCTGGCTCTGACACTTCCAAGCTGGACGACCCACCCTAAATTATTTTGATCACACTAGCTCCTCTTTACTTTCCCCAACTTTAAAATTGTGACAATTATATTTACCTCTTGAGCTGTTACAAAGATTCAGTGAGATATTCATGTATGGTGTATAGAATAGTTTATATCACACTGAAACGCTGACCTGCAATCGCCAAGGACAGCTGGTCGGGCAGAGACTAATCAGTCTCCCACAGCCCAGCAGCCCACAACAGGCCTGTCAAGTTCAAACCCATGGAGAGGCAGTGGAGGAGTGGTTTCTTAATTAGAGTGATAAGTAGATTTTTCACAATCATAGGTAAATGGAAATGTCACCGTAAGTCATCTAAATGAATAACTTTACCTTGAAGTTGTTATTTTGATGCCTACTTTCCCTTCAAGTTTTTTCCAAAAACCTATTATAAACTGGACATCTTGTGGAGAAAGAATTAATATTGGAAATTTTTTTTCTCTATAAGTTATCAAATACACTACAAATGTCACAAAAACATCTCATTGAATCAAGTGCATTACAACTAAAATCATCTAGAGTCTGTCCTGTATACTATGATTGAGGTCTCAAGACCTATGGATAAGAAAGCTCAATTTTACAAGCACTGCTTTGATATTGACTTGTCTCTTGTGTAACAATGGAAAGATATAAACATTATACATCATAGTTTTTTAAAATCTGAGTTTCTGGTATTTTATTTATAAATTGTATGCATATCTTTGTTCTTTCATTTTCTACTGCTTTTTTCTGTATAATATAATTCTACCACTGCCTTTTTAAATTATTTTATTGTGTTTGAACATATATTTTATATTTTATTTTTGGAACTTATCCTTTTCTTTTTCATTTGATATTAGATATTGATAGATATTACATAGATTGATAGATATTAGATATTGAATATCTAAAGTTCATATTTTGTGAAACTTCTGAAATTATTATTTACATTTAATAAAAATTGATTAAAACACATTTCAGTATTGTGTCTTACATTCTAACACTACCTTTCTGGATTTGCTATCATTTTTGCTTTCCTTGTTGCTGCTTAATTTTTTAGTTGTGTAAGCGTTAGTTATAACCTAACTTCTTGTGTTATAAACATTAAATTGTTTTCTTCTGAGATGAATGAGCATTAGATTGCATGTCTAGGACTACATTCAAAATTACTTCTCTCAGCACTGAAATAATTGCTATGTTGTCTTCTATACTTCTTATTGTTGATGGAATGTCCCATGAACTGTACTATATAATCTTCTTTTCCTTTGATGTACTTAAGTTTTTCTCTCTTCCCTTTAGGTATTGATATTTTATCACTGTGCTCTTATTTGTACCAGGTGGTGATTTTAGTGTAGTGAACACTCTTGAAACTTCACATTTTTATATTTCCTTCCTTAAATTCCTCTCAGTTCAATATCAGGTACAATTTGGAAGATGGAAAATTCCAAAAATGGATGCAAGGACATTCTATCAAGGGAAAGAAATACTGGCAGTATTTGATTTGATGATGTTGAGAGAAAACATAGCTAATTTTAAGGATACCTGTATAAGGTTTATTTTGCATAACTGAATAGAGTCAATATTTTTTATGTCATCCTTCTTCCCTTTGTTACTTCCCTATTTTTCCTGAAGCCCTGGAGGAAAAGTCATTGCATTAAGTAGTAAAGCTAATACCATAACTAAAATATTGTGTTATGTATAAAAATTTTTCCAAATAAAATTTCCAGGTAGAAAGGCTAAACTAAGTCACCAAACCACAAAGGAGCTAAAATCTCAGAAGAAATTATAAAAAAAATTTCCAAATAAAAGATAGATTCCATAACAGAAGCAATTTGGCTTCTGATGCATAACAGATTATCAGTTATTATTATTATTAATTTATAGAAACGAAATCATAACCCACAAGTTACTTCTGGGTTTGATCTTTCTTTCATCATTATTACCAGGTAATAGTAATAAGCATCAATACAAATTTCAGTTGCATTTAAATTGAAAACTTTTTCTATATGTTAGAATTACATAGTAAATTAATATTACATATATATTAATCACTCACGATGTGGTAGTGCTATACTTACAAATCTGATATAAATTAAATGATAGCCCTTTTATGATATGCTCATTATTTAAAGCAAGAGTCTTCAAATGTGACCCAGGTGGTTCTTTTCAGTATCTTCATGAAGTCAAAACTACTTTTAGATAAATATTAAAACATTATTTGCACTATCTATTTTGTTATTATGTGTCCATGCTGAAAATTTTCAGAGGCTATAATGAATACCAGATTGAATGCAAATAGAGAGAATGCAAAAGTAGATATAAGAATCCCAGTCTTTCTTTAAGCTAGACATTAGAGATGTTTCTAAAAACTATGTGACAATATTATACTCTCCTTAATTTTTTTGTTTTAGAAAATAACTATGTTCATAAATTTACATTTTTTATGTTGCAATGAAGGTATTATTACTTTTAAAAAACACATAATTTAAAATAACTTCAGTATAATTTCTAATATGATATGTATAGATGGAATTTAAATTATGAAAGAAAGTATTTGTTAGGCCTCAATAACTTTTGAACATGTAAGATTTCTCAAAACAAAATGTTTCAGAATTGCTGGACTACAAGGAAATACAATCAATTACAAATTCATTTATTTAAAAATACCTTACTCTCCAGTGACTATGCTAGTTACTAAGTAATATCACACATATTCACAGACATGCACACATACACAAGTGCCTCTAACTTAGTGAAGTTTTTTATCTAGTTAGGAAAAACAAATTTTGGTTAGGAAAAGCATGAGTAGTATTAGAGTTAAGAAAGAATTGTTGCATATTTAGAAAAAGAAATCCTATAATTAACTTTTAAGTATTTAAATAAGAAAATAGCCTTGTTTTAAGAAATATTTTAACATTGGAATTGAAGAAATGAGATCAAAAGGTATAGAATTTAAGTGAAGACTAGTTTAAGGTCTCTTTGGGTAAAGCCTTTATAAAATCTAAGTAAACCTTTGATGGAAAGTTTTTTAAAAACAGAATGAACATTGGTATAAAAGAAGTTCATTCAAAATATTCTCATCATTGATGAAGGCTAAAAACCACTGTTTTAATTTGACTTAACTTACAAGTAAGACAATGAGTTTGGTTGGAGCCTATATACATAAGGAGTCAAACAGTATGTAGAATGTTTAGCTCTTATTATGAAGGTCATTTGGCAAATTAGTATGGAAGGACTTATACCGAGATTCTCATATTGCCTAATCTAAGGTTTATTCTATTACAATGATTCACGTTAGTATTCTTTCACTGTTGCATTTGGTTTGCTATGAATGTTGCCAATCACAAGTAATACCCTAGAAGAATTTACACATTTGGATTATGTAATTCTAAAATTACACATGAATTTCAATGAGAAAAGAGAAGTTACATTGAGGACTATAATCATATATATATAGTAAAAAAAAAGTAAATTGACGTTTGGGAGCTGCTAGAATATTGGGTAATTTAATCGTGTCATGAAAACTGTCAATAATTCACTTCTCACTTATGTAATCATTGAAAGTTATACATACACTCATTTACAAGAAAATTGAAAGAATATTTAATATATTCACTGGAGCCTAGGTTGGTTTATGACTCTTAGCAAGGGATTCTGGTTTCAGCTCTGACATTTGAAAAGCCTGGAAGTCCACAGAGCTTCCAAGGGCTGTAAGAAATCCTTACAAGTAAAAGCAAAGCAAACTGAATTCAACAACTTTAATTGGACTCATCAAAGAACTGAGGTCAAAGGGCAAATTCCCACCCCAAATTCTGGAGAAATGGACCAGTCCAGAGATTCATAGCCAACAGCTACATACCTGGATTAGAAGCCTCTAAAGCCAAGAGCAGGTAGGAATTGTTAAATGATAATTTTGATGAACTGGTAGAAGTTGAGAATAGAATAAAGACTGAGATTCACCAGGGGACTGTGACATCAGAGGTTTCCTCACAATTTTGTGGAATTTTGCCTCCAGGAAACTTATTCAGATTCTCTTTCTGAAGATTTGAGAAAGATCCGTGCATGCTTCTGGCAGGAAGAGGGAAAGACCAATCCCTGTGAATATGTCCAGTGCCTTTTGGTAATAAAAATCTACTACCCAGGGAGCAAAACATTACTGGTGCATCGTCCCAGAGACTTGGGCATTCCTTTCTTTTCAGTTCTTTCCAGTCTTCCCTCACTGAATAGAGGAAAACGTTTAGCGACAACACTGGTAAATTTGGTCACAACCAGAGATACAAGCCTATTGAAAGACTGAAACCTAATTGGAAAATCACATAGCACACCCATCCTCACACGTTACCCCAATATCAACAGGGCTATAATGTAACAATAGTGAATCATACCTGGAAAAACTGCAAGACTAAGACCCTTGCAGAACTAATAAGGAAAGCCAGAAGTCAAGAGGGAGACAAAAATGAGGCGCCAGAGGAATCTGAAGCCACCTTTGGCTCCTGCAAGTCCTAAACAGAAGCTAACATAAATCCTTACACCAGAGACCTATTAATTCAGTTCATATTGCCAATAAAAGAAGACCAGTTTTCAACAACAACAACAACAACAAAATAGAAGACAGGCCAAAGGCAAAAAAACAAAACAAACAAAAAACATATTGCATGAAGAAACAAAGCATGAAGACCAAACGCAGACGTGGCATAGACATTTGCTTTATTAGTAGAGAATTTAAAATAACTATGTATAATATATTAAGTTCTCTAATGGAAAAAATGCAAACAAAACAGATTGTTATTATAAGAAGATTCAAACTTTAAGAAAGAATTTTAAAAACATGCAAAATGTCAAAAACACAGTGTATCAGTTTGACTAGGTTATGGTGCCCCGTTGTTTGTTCAAACACTAGTATAAATGTTGCTGTAAAGTTATTTTGTAGATGTAATTAAAATCTGTAACCAATTGACTGTGTGTATAAAGGAGATCATTCTTGGTAATGTTAAGGGCCTCATCTTTGGAAACCTTAGAAGCAGAAATTGCTTTTCTGAGAGAAGGAAATCTGATACAAGACTGTACCACTGAGGGGTGCCTGGGTGGCTTAGTAGGTTGTTGCCTTTGGCTCAGATTATAATCACAGGATCCTGGGATTGAGCTGTGTGGGGCTTCCTGCTCAGTGGGGGGTCTACTTCTGCCTCTTCCTCTGCCGCTCCCCACACCCCTGCTTGTGCAGGAGCTCCTGCTCTCTCTCTCAAATAAATAAATAAATAAATAAATAAATAAATAAATAAGACTACCACTGAAATTCCGCTTGAGTTTCCCCCTGACCAATCTGCCTGACATATTCTGCACTTAAGACTACACTATTAAATCCTTCCAGCCTGTCTCTCGTCGGTAGAGAATAGAGTCACCAAATCCCCACAATCATAAAACCCAATTCTTAAAACTCCAATCTCTCTTTCTTCCAGCTTAGATAGAAAGATTGATTCCACCGGTTCTTTCCTGGAAAATCCTGACCGCCACAGTCCCCAAACTGAAAATGTAAAGAGAAAAAATAATAGGAAAAAAATAGAAAAGAACTTCCTTGAACTACAAGACAATTTCAAAATGTGTAAAATACACATTATTAGAATACCAGAAAGAGAGAAGAGGAAGAAATGGAGCAGAGTAAATATTCGGAGTAACAAACTGAGAACATTCCAAAAGTAATGACAAAAACCACAGATCCTGGAAGTTCAGAGAATCCCATGCCAATTAAATACCAAAAACAAAACAAAACAACAACAAACAACAAAAATTGACACCTAGGCATACATATCAAGAGTATAGAGACCAAAGGCAAAGATATAATCCTGAAGCAAGGCAGTATTTGATGGTGGTGGTTGGAGGAGGAGGGGCACCTTATCCTTTGAAGAACAAACGTTAAGAATTATAGGAGACTTCTTGGCAGAAACCCCATGAACCTGGAATTCTCTATCCTGAGAAACCATCCTTCAAAAATGGAGAAATATATTCTCAGACAAATAAAATTTGAAGGAATAGATTCTTGCACCTGCCTGTTAAGACAAAGTGAACTTCAGAACAAGGAAAATTGTCAGGGGCAAAGGACAGCATTACCTAATGACAAAAGAATCAATTCTCCAAGCCAATTCTAAATGTGTAAGCATTTAAGGAAAGAGCTTCCAAATGACTAAGAGTGGAGTGAAGAGGCGGGGATGGGAGGTAGGGTTGCTACAGAACTCCAAGGAGAAATATACAAATCTATTCTTACAGATTTTTCTTAAATATCACTATTTCAGTAGTTGGTAGTTCAAGCAGACAAAATATTAGCAAATATATAGTTGACTTGAAGAGCACTTCAACCAATTTGATCTAATAGTCATTGATGGAATAATAAATCATTGAAAAATTAAATGAATGAATAGGAATAAAATAAACAAGCCACCTATGAAGATTTCCAAATAATTTAAGTAGATAATTTGTCTTCAAAGGAAATGGAACTTTATTACTCAGTTGTCATCATTGTTGTTGTTTTTAAATAAAGTCTCCAGCGTGGAGTGTAATATGGGACTTGAACTATAACCCTGAGGTCAAGACCTGAGCTGAGATTAAGAGTTGGAAGCTTAACTAACTGAGCCACCCAGGTGTTTCTATTTAATTGTGAGCTGAAAATAGTGACTTTCTTTTAAAGAGTACAATGTAGAAAATGCAGGGGAGGGTATAAGTTGGCAGTAAAGAAACTTATTTATTGTTATGTTATATTATTACTATTATTAAATTTCCATATGTATTTTTGTCTTTTCCTGTATTTTTTCTAATCTATTCTTGTATGTTATATTCTAGGAATATTACAGCTTTATATTTTAAAGTTAGGTGAGGGTGCCTGGGTGGCTCAGTGGGTTAAAGCCCCTGCCTTTGGCTCAGGTCATGATCCCAGGGTCCTGGGTTTGAGGCCTGCGTGGGGCTCCCTGCTCAGCGGGGAGCCTGCCTCCTCCCCTCTCTGCCAACATGCGATCTTTCTCTCTCTCTGTCAAGCAAATTAAAAAAATAAAAAATAAATAAAGTTAGGTCAATGATTCATTTTGATTTAATTTTTGTGAACAGTGTAAGGTTTGCATCTAGACTTATTTTTTCTTACATATAAATACCCAATTTGCCAGTACCTTTTGTTAAAAACACTATCTCTGCTCCATTGTTTGCCCCCCCATCTTTTTATGTTAAAGATTAATGAAGTAGATTCCTATGCTATTTATACCTATTTCTTATCAGGTTAGTGTATATTATTTTCTAATTTAAAAAATATTTTCAGCTATAAACATATTACACTGCTTTGAGATCATATAATTTTAATCACATTTTAGTTGATTCATGTACTAAATGCATAAGAATATATTTATTTTTTAGATTTAGGTCATGCTTCCAGTCTATGAACTTAACCTTACTTTGTGATAACCCAGTTTTTTAAAAACATGTTGTATAGTTCCTCTTTTCCAGCTGGAACCACGGAGGATGCAGAAGAGAAGAAAAAGAAGGTTCCTGTTGTGCCAGAAACCCTCAAAAAGAAGCGAAGGAATTTTGCAGAATTGAAGATCAAGTGTCTGATGAAGAAGTTTGCACAAAAGATGCTTTGAAAGGCATGGAGGAAGCTTATCTATGAAAAAGCTAAGCATTATCACAAGGAATATAGGCAGATGTACAGAACTGAGATTCGAATGGCGAGGATGGCCAGAAAAGCTGGCTACTTCTACATACTTGCGGAACCCAAATTGGCATTTGTCATCAGGATCAGAGGTATCAATGGTGTGAGCCCAAAGGTTCAAAAGGTGTTGCAGCTTCTTCGCCTTCGCCAGATCTTCAATGGCACCTTTGTTAAGTGTTAATGGCACCTCAGCAAGGCTTTGGTTAACATGTTAAGGATTGTGGAACCGTATATAGCATGGGGGTACCTAAACCTGAAGTCCGTGAATGAATTGATCTACAAGCGTGGTTATGGCAAAATCAACAAGAAACGAATTGCCCTAACAGATAACACATTGATTGCCCGATCTCTTGGTAAATATGGCATCATCTGCATGGAGGATCTGATTCACGAGATCTTTACTGTTGGAAAACGTTTCAAAGAAGCAAACAACTTTTTATGGCCCTTTAAATTATCTTCTCCACAAGGGGGAATGAAGACAAAGACCACCCATTTTGTGGAAGGTGGAGATGCTGGCAACAGGGAAGACCAGATCAATAGGCTTATTAGAAGGATGAACTAAGGTATCTACCATGATTATTTTTGTAATCTGGTCAGTTAATAAATGACTACTCTCAGATGGAAAAAAACAAAACAAAACATGTTTTATATATTTAACAACCCCTTCATCTGCATCTGTGTAAAAGTACAGACATTTTTGTAACAATTTCCTAATAATTATAGGAATTTAATCCTGTAGTTCCCAAAAAGTATTCCAAAGCCTCATACCAAACTCATAGGGACACCAAATAATATTTTAAATTTTTAGTGAAACACAGTGAGATCTTTGGATTCTGTGTATTCTAATAATTTTTGTAACTACTTCACACATGGAGCTATCATCTGTTTGGGTCTGCGGTATCAAAGGAAAGCAATTACTGAGAGACTAAGGCAGCTATAAACCATGAAATACTGGTACCTCTGGTTTAGTAATTTTAATGAATGGTAGAGCTTGATAGCAACACATGGTTGAATTGCTTTGAATTTTTCATAGTATCATCACGATTCTGTAACATAACAATATTTCTTTCAGACACTAGACATATTTTATATAAAAACTTTCTGCTTGGGATGCCTGAGTGGCTTAGTCATTAACCGTCTGCCTTTGGCTAAAGTCATGATCCCAGAGTCCTGGGATCAAATCCCACATCAGACTCCTTGCTCAGTATGGAGTCTGCTTCTCCCTTTGACTGCTGCTCCCTCTGCTTGTGCTCTCTCTTTTTCTCTCTGACAAATGAATAAATAAAGTCTTAAATTTTTTTTTCTACAGTGGAAAAATTGTAATTGTGTGTGTGTTTGTGTGTGTGTGTGTGAAAGAGAGAAAGAGATTGTTTTTTAGGATAAGATCATAGGAGAGAAAGAATGGCTCAGTACAGTCAAGTCAGTGTTTTCAAATTTTCTAAGAGCCTGTCCAAACTACTCTAATTGCAGCCACTGATACGGGTAATTGAGGGAAGAAGATTCTAACCGATCCATGGAGGAGTAAGTCATATGGAGACATGAAATATAACTTAAGGATGTTTACATAACCGGAAATAAATTGAGATTAAGGATGGGAGTGTGATACTTACACCCCGTTATCAGACAAAACTAGAAAGAATATTAAATTATGATCAGATACAACATGTGATACAATACTGAGGTTTAATTATTTGGCCATCAACATATTTGACTATAAATTCAATTATGATTTTAGTGCTGTTAAACATCCTTTCCCTTCGTCTGTAAGATGCATCCCAAATTAATCTAATATTACTTTAAAGTCACCTTAGAATGCTTTTCTGTTTAATTTTACTTTTATTTGCATTAAGATTTTTAATGTTTAATAGTGGCTCAATGGCCTTTTAGGCTGTTACATTGAGTGTAATAAATTGGTCGTATATGGTTTTCTGTGGTCATCTAAAACTAGAGCATAGTGTAGAGTCAATTTTCTTAATTCAATTAAATAAAAAGTATGTTGATGGCAATTATGAATCTGTAGATTCAGTGAATATCCAGTACAGCAACTTTAGAAATAAATTTAAGTATCTCTTACATACCTTCCTACTATCACTTCTCTCACTTTTGTATGTTTTTAGACTTACTTCAAATTAGGAGTACCTAGATATCAAAAACTAAGATTTTCCTTAAAACTATTTAAATATATAAATTTATATTTGCACTATGTATTGTACACTGCTGTCATGTGAAAAATCAATGAATATTAGACATTTCAAATAAAGAACCTAGACAGAAAACAGGTTGAATGATCTCATTTGCATAAATTCCTCAGTAAAGTCCCAAGTGAATAATCAGGAAATGTTATTTCCTAAAGTGGAGCTTGGCCGCAATGCACAACCTTCTTTGACTGAATTTCCTTTGGCAACACTTCCCTGCGTGAATCTAAGAGATGGATAGATTAAATATGACTTCATAGAGGGTTCATTTTCTTCTACTTCCAGCTAGGATGATTACATGTAGAGTTACTCTAGCCTCACTTTTAAGAAAACCTGTACTTTAATAAATAACAAAATTTTAAAAAGCTTTTAGCTCTAGAGGGAAAGCATTCTATCTTCCAATATGAAAAAATAGAGTTTAATTTCATCATTTATGGAACACTCTTGTTAATATTAATATCCCACCTTTAATTGGTTCCTCTGGACATTCAGTCAACTCAACATATTCAATTTTACTGAGAATACAACTGTGAATATATTCAAAAGTTTCAAAGAGTATAACTGTTAAAAGTGCAGACAGGAAATTATGGTCATTAAGTCTCATACAGCTTCAACTACTTTTGAAAGTATTTTGACATTCTGTAAATATATTAAAGAACCATTGACATAAAAATTGTATGTTAAGTTAAACTGTATTATTTATTTTTTTAAGAAAAACATTCATTTTTGACAGGGAATAGTTTCAAAGGAAACTTGCTGATGTGATGTAGGATACTTGTAAGTGTATGTGTACTGTACTATTTTAGGAAAAAATATTCTATCCCAAGATTTTATTTTCAATCCTTTAAAAATTTAAAGCTTTGAATATCTCAGACAGTATTTTTTGTCACCTTTATAATTTGACCAAATACCTCCCGATATGAAATAAACAGGGATAAAACATTACTTAGATTTAAAGAATAAAATTGTTTCCACTTGGAATAAATATTTCCATAAGATATTCTACTTCAGAATAAATACTAGAAATTCTAGTCATATGTCAACATAACTACATGAAAATAATCAAACTGCATGGACAACTACAATATTCTCTAACTCCATCATATCCATTCTTCTTTTACAAGTCTCAGTCCCATAACATTGCCCACTGAGATCACCAGTGGAAGAATGGGTCTATATTTTGGTATATTTGCCTCTTTGTTCATATCCTGTTACACTCAGAATTAACAAACAGTGATATATATATATGTCATCATTTTATAATTTCCCAATCTATAATTTTAACTTTGAAGTACTATTAATATAATTTAAAATGTACTTAAAAAATAAGTAATAAGTAAAATGTACTTGAAAACAAGTTCAAGTAACATTTTTTTTAAATTTTGAAATAAGAGAATTTCAGGGTGCCTGAGTGGCTCAGTGGGTTAAAGCCTCTGCTTTCAGCTCAGGTCATGATCTCAGGNGAATGTACTTGAAAACAAGTTCAAGTAACATTTTTTTTTAATTTTGAAATAAGAGAATTTCAGGGAGCCTGAGTGGCTCAGTGGGTTAAAGCCTCTGCTTTCAGCTCAGGTCATGATCTCAGGGTCCTGGGATCGAGGCCCGCATCGGGCTCTCTGCTCAGCAGGGAGCCTGCTTCCTCCTCTCCCTGTCTCTCTGCCTGCCTCTCTGCCTACTTGTAATCTCTCACTGTGTCAAATAAATAAATAAAATCTTTAAAAAAAAAAGAAATAAGAGAATTTCAAAAAATTTGTATGCTCTTTATTTCCTAATTAGAAATCCATATATGAATTACCAGTGTAAAGAAAATTACCATGGAAATGTACTTGAAATAGTCCAGATTATTTTTAAAACCAATCTAATACAGTAACTAGAGCACAAACCCAGGGTTTAACAAGATAAGTTATTACTCCACAGAAATTTTTTGGGTGCTTTCCTATTAACCTAAGTAATAGCATGTGTTTTTGCTAGTGCTGTACCAACTATAAATTTATTTTCCACACTTTTTAATTCTTTCCCAAGTAAAATTCTGACTATACACACAGCCACACATATACAGCAATAATTTCAACATAAAGTGACTTGTCTCAAAATATCCCCATTTAAAACTGATGGGACTCTGTTGTTTTTGAAATTGTATAAAAGTAGTATTTTCTCTGCTTAATATTCTAGTCTACTAATTTTGACTAGTGTCCTGTGGTTTCAAATATATTACTAAATAAGTTAAAACAATGAAAAAATCTCATGGAAATTTGTATTGCTTTTCTCATTTTTGTTTTGTTTTACTATATTCCTGTATATAGATTTTTGGGATTTTTTTTTGCTGTTCAGGAAAATGTTTATAACAGTCTTGATTGATATTTACAAATTTTATTCCAGAAAGAATTTTTTAAATCAACTTACTTTTTATAGCAATATCATTTTACTTGTATTTTATTTGTTTTTGAATGACTGCTTTGTTTTAATTCATGTTATTTTGTAAAGCGCCTTGTTGGATTTAGCTCTTTTGAAATGAGAATTTTTATTGCCATACAAAACCAGATTACTGTGCTAAAGATGATTTGTAAGGTGTGTATGTTGCATTATTTTTGTAATGCTTGATCTTCATGTAATGCTAAGATCTTCAATACCATTTTTATCTTATGTTACAAGGTAAAAGTTGAGTGTGACAATACCTACTTCCAGGGAGGATGTAGTAGACACAGCAGGCCAATATTTCCACTGAAAGAACTAGAGAAAATAAATACCTTTTTAAATGACAATGAAAAGATATTTGAGATGTAGGTACACTGTTAATAAGAGTCTACCTTCAAATGATCTTAGATAAGTCTTCAATTGCCATGTAGGAACTTTAAACCATATGGTCCTAATTCCTCTCTTCCACTTTTTGTGGCATTTTACATTTACATTATATGTAATTCCATAATGCATCAAAAATAATTCTTTATATGACCACTTAACTTTTAGAGTGATATATGTCAAAACTCATCAAGCTGTATTTTTAAAATTTGTACATCATTGCAAAAAATAAAGGTTAAAAACAAACCTTAGGAAATAAGAAGACATATCTCACTAGTCTTTCTTTGAAAAAATCAAGAAGCTTTTAAAAATGTTAAAAGGGAAGACAGGAATAGTTAAAACAATTTTGATTTTAAAAAGTTGTAGAGCCCATACCATGTAATCATCAAGATTGTGTCATATTGACAAAAGCACAGATACATTGACACCATAAATGGAACAGTTGGTTTCACCAATGTATTTTAAGAAACATTAAAAGAAAAATTCTCCACAATCTATCCCAGAAAATAGGAGAAGAGAGAGCATTTCTACATGGACACATGTGGACAATACCCTAACATCAACACTAGGCAAAAATTTAAAACTGCACCAAAGATAATAAGACATCTAGGAATAAAACTAACCAAAGAGGTGAAAAACTTGTACTTGGAGAAATCATATAAAACACTGATGAAAGAAACTGAAGACAACACAAATAAATGGAAAGATATCCTATGCTCATGGGTTAAAAGAAAAAATATTGCTAAAATGCCAGTACTACCCAAATCAATTTACACATTTAAGGTAAACCTAATGAAAATACCAATAACATATTTTCACAGAACTAGAACAAACAATCCTAAAATTTGTATGGAACCACAAAGACCCTAAATAATCAAAGAAATTTTGAAAAAGAAAAGCAAAACTGGAGGTATCACAATTCCAGATTTCAAGTTTTATTAGAGCTGTAGTGATCAAAACACTATGGTATTGGCACAAAAATAGATGCACATATCAGTAGAACAAAATAGAAAATCCAGAAATAAACCTACAATTATGTGGTCAATTAATCTTCAACAGAGCAGGAAAAAACATCCGATAGGAAAAAGACAGTCTCGTCAACAAATGGTGCTGTGAAAACCGGACAGTAACACTCAAAACAATGAAACTGGACCACTTTCTTACAACACACACACAAACACACACACACACAGGCACACACACACACTTCAAAATGGATTATAGACCTAAATGTGAAACCTGAAGCCATTAAAAACCTAGAAGAGAACAAAAGCAATAACTTCTCTGACATTGGCCATAGCAATATTTTTCTAGGTAGGTCTCCTGAAGCAAGGGAAACAAAAGCAAAAATAAACTATTGGGACTACATCAAAATAAAAAGCTTTCACACAAAAAAGCAAACAACTAACAAAACTGAAAGGGAACCTATGGAATGGGAGAAGATATTTAGAGATGACATAGCCAATAAAAAGTTAGTATCCAAAATACATAAAGAACTTATACAACTCAACTCCCCAAACACAAGTTTTCCAATTAGAAATGGGCAGAATACACAAACATTTTTTCAGAGAAGATATACAGATGGCCAACAGACACATGAAAAGATGCTCAACATCACTAATTATCATGGAAATGCAAATCAAAACTACAATGAGATAAGATCTCACACCTGTCAGAATGGCTAAAATGAACAACAACACATGTTGCCAAGAACGTAGAGAAAAAAGAACAATTGTGCACTGTTGATGGGAATGCAAACTGATGCAGTCACTGTAGAAAACAATATGCAGTTCCTCAAAAAGTTAAAAATAGAACTATCCTATGATCCAATAATTGCACTATTGGGTATTTACCCAAAGACTACAAAAACACTAATTTAAAGGGATACATGCACCCCTGTGGTTGTTACAGCGTTATTTACAGTAAACAAACTATGGATGCAGCAGCCAAAGTGTCCATCAAGAGATGAATGGACGAAGAAGTGAGATCAATCAACCAATGATAGATAGATATTTAAAGAGATAGATATATGATAGATAGATAAACTGACAGACATTTAATGGAATATTATTTATCCATTAAAAAAGAACAAAATCTTGACATTTGCAATGACTTGGATGGAGATGGAGAATATTATGCTAAGTGAAATAAGTCATTCAAAGAAGGACAAATACCATATGACTTCACTTATAAGTGGAATTTAAGAAACAAAGCAAATGAGCAAAGAGAAAAAAAGGAGAGTGAGGCAAATCAAGAAACAGACTCTTAATCATGGAGAACCAACTGATGGTTACCAGAAAAGTGGGGGGAGTGATATAAGTGATGAGGTTTAAGAAGTGAGCTTGTCGTGATGAGCACTGGGTGAAGTATAGAATTGTTGAATCACTATATTGTTCACTTAAAACTAGTATTACACTGTATGTTAACTAATTAGAATTAAAATAAAAACTTAAAAAAATCACAATCTTAAAGAGGAACACATCAAACTAGACAAAGATATTACTGAAAAGAAAAACAAAAACCAATATCTGTAATAAACAGAGATGCAAAAATCCTCAACAACAATAACAAAATAATAGCAAATTGAATCCAACAATGTATAAAATGATCATGAACTACCACCAAGTTTGTAAGGTCAGTTAAACTTCCAGTTATTAATCAGTGTATTTCGCAGATTTGTAGACAAACAAAAACGTCCTTATTTACCACTATTCTTCAACATCATACTGGAAATTTTAACTAGTGTAATAGCACAATAAAAGGAAATAAAACATGTACAATTAGAAAAGCAAAAATTATCTCTTCTTGCAGATGACCTCATTGTCTCAGGAGAAAATCACAAGGAACTAGCTATAAAACAAACTTGGAAATAATAAATAAGCCCAACACAGTTGCATGTTATGAGGTTAATATGTGAAAACAAATTGCCTTCCTGAATACTAGAAATGGACTATTGGAACATAATAGTTCCATAATACCAAGGAAGAAAAACAAATTTGGAGAACTCACACTACCTGATTTCAAGATTGTAATCCATGGTAATCACTCTAAGGCTGTACTGCCAAAGGATAGACACATAGATCAAAGAGACCTACACATTAGTCTACTGATCTTTGAAAAGGAATAAAGGCAACTCAGCAATAAAGAATTGTCATTTAAGAACCTAGATGTCCATCAACAGATGAATGGATAAAGAAGATGTGGTATATATATACAATGGAATACTATG
>LNAC01000003.1:2315713-2444182 GCA_002007465.1 Ailurus styani | reverse complement strand
AAAACAAACTGAGGGTTACTGGGGGGTGGGAGGGTAGGGATAGGGTGGATGGGTTATGGACATTGGGGAGGGTTTGTGCTTTGGTGAATGCTGTGAAAGATGTAAGCCTGATGATTCACAGACCTGTACCCCTTGGGCAAAGAATAAAAATAAAATTAAAAAAAAAAAGAATTGTCATTTATATCAGTGGTGATGGAACAATTGGACCTCCATATGGAAAAGAAAGGAAGGAAGGAAGGAAGGAAGGAAGGAAGGAAGGAAGGAAGGAAGGGCGGAAGGAAGGAAGGAAGGAGAAAGGAAAGGAGAGGAGAGGAAAGAGGAAAAGAATCTAGATACAGGCCTTACAGTTTTCACACAACTTAACTCAAAATGGCTCTTACATCCTAAATGTAAAATGATTAAATTTCTTTACTGAACCTAAAGGAAATATATATGACCTTTATTTCAGTGATTAGTTTTTAAATATAACATCAATAGCGTGATCCTTCAAAGAAAAAAAAATTAATGTTTGACTTTATTAAAATTTAAAACTTCTCTAGAAAAGACAGTCTTAATGGAATGAAAGAACAAACACACTAAAAGAAAATATTTACAGGGGCACCTGTGTGACTCAGTCAGTTAAGCGTCTGACTCCTGATTTCAGATCAGGTCATGATGTCAGGAACCTGAGATCCAGCCCTGAATTGGGCTCTAAGCTCAGTGAGGAGTCTGCTTGAGATTCTTTCTCTCTCTTTCTGCCTCCCCCATGCACACACTCTTTTTTTCAAATAAAAAATATATATATATTTAAAATTAGTAATTTAACCCAAGTCTCTAATAATATAAATATATCATGGAATACAAAAATACATGGAAGAGATTAGACACATCTTCTGTGCAGGGAAATTCCAAATATTGACTGTAGATACTCTGTCCTTAAGGGGGTAAAATATTNATATATATATTTAAAATTAGTAGTTTAACCCAAGTCTCTAATAATATAAATAAATCATGGAATACAAAAATACATGGAAGAGATTAGACACATCTGTGCAGGGAAATTCCAAATATTGACTGTAGATACTCTGTCCTTAAGGGGGTAAAATATTACTCCTTATTTCCTTAAGTATGGTCTGTACATCGTGACTTCCATACAAGGAGTATTGTATGGAAGGAAGATTGAGTAACTTAAATAGGGTAGAACTAGACAAACACTGCCTCAGCCAAGTGATCAGTCACCATCAAAAGTGAAAATAATACTTACAGAGATACTGGATATGATAAAAATTACACTTTGCTTCCATGGTCTGTCCGGTCCATCTTTTTCTTTTTTTTTTTTTTAAGACTTATTTATTCATTTTAGAGAAAGTGAGAGCAAGCAGCAGGAGGGTCAGAGGGAAAGGGAGAGAAGCAGACTCCTTGCTGAACCAGGGAGCCGCACGCAGGGCTCAATCTCAAGACCCTGAGATCATGACGTGAGCCAAAACCAAGAGTCAGATGTTTACCCCACTGAGCCACCTAAGTGCCCCTTTATGGTCTTTCTGTCAAAGATAAAAAATTGCTATTGTCTAATCATGAGAAAAACATCAGACAAATCCCATTTGAGAGGTCTTGTGCAAAATACCTGACCAGGACTCTTCAAAACTGTCAATGTCATAAAAAACAAGGAATGTCTGCAAAGACATTCTCAACAAGAATTGTCACAGCCATGAGGAGCCTAAGGAAACCTAACAACTAAATGTAACGTGGTATCCTGGATGGGCTCCTGTTACAAAAATAGTACATTAAGGAAAAATACAGAAATCTCAATGAGTATAACCTTTAATTAGAAATAATAAATCAATATTGTTTTGTTAATTGTGACAAATATGCCATGGTAATATAAGATATTAAAATAGAAGAAACAAAATAGGTAGAGGCACCTGGCTGGCTCAGTTTGTTAAGCATCTGCCTTCAGCTCAGGTCATGATCCCAGGGTCCTGGGATTGAGCCCGGCATAGGGGTCCTTACTCAGTGGAAGCCTGCTTTTCCCTCTCCCTCTGCTGCTCCCCCTGCTTGGGTTCTCTCTCTCAATCTCTGTGAAATAACAGATAAATAAATAGATAAATAAATAAATAAATAAATAAATAAATAAATAAATAAATAAAATCTTTTTAAAAATAAAATAAAATAGAAGAAACAAAGTATGGGGTATAGAGGAACTCTGTAGTATATTCTCGGTAATTCTGTAAATCCAGAATTGTTCTAAAATGTATTTCTTACTAATACATAGTTTGACTATTTTTATTAATAAAATGTTTGAATCACTAATGCATGTATAAAAATATGACTTTATTTTGTCCATAACCTGTCGTTTCAGCATTTAATTTCACTTGAATATTGTCTTCTCAGTCTCCCTTAACCTCGAATTATTGTTGGTTTTTCTCTTTGTTTCTATCTCTTACTAAACCGTCTTGACCTCTCTTTACTATATCCAATATAGCCTCAAAAAATGCTGGTTTTCAGTTGTTAATCATCCCCATCAATTTCTCCAAGATGTAGAAAAACACTAAGTGAAAATAGATTTAATAAGGATAGACAGTGATTCACAGTGTTCCAAAGATGCCATTAAGATTACAAATAATGCATGTCTCTTTGAATAGATGAAAAGGAAATTACTAAAAAATAAATAAAAGTCTACATACTTGGCTTTGAACATAGTTTAAGTTACAGAATTTGTTTTATTTTTTCTAAAATCTTCATATTTATAACTATTTCTTTTAATCGATTACATTGCATCTTATTTCCAAGTGATTAATACAATTGTTACTTCCATATAATTACATAAAATTTAATAACTGAAAAGTAATTAAACTTTTATACTGAAAGTGAGGCATTTTACATAGGTATGCATATAGAGACATATTTACTAATTATATAGATACATAAGGAAGTTGACAAAATGATTGGATAGTGTATACATGAAAAGTAAATGAGATAAAAATCATTTATGAAACATATTGTATTGTAAGTCCATAATGCAGAAGGAATTCTTAAAATTCTTTAAATTATCCTTGAGGATTTTTTCTGAGGTTTTAGGCCTATTGCATGTCTAATCATTAATTTTTAAATTCTATCAGTAACCCTCTGAAAGAGATAAAAAATCAAAAGCAGACTGAAAAACATAAATTTTAAATAGATGAAAGTAGAAACAAATGGATAGAAGTTCCTGAACAGTCCAGTTTTATGGAGAGAGAAAGCATACAAAGAGGAGGTACTAGTGAGTTGTAAGGCAAAGTGTGTGCATGTGCACACACACACACACACACACAAACTGCTTATTGTCCTTATTTGTACATCACATTTTCTTTTCAGTTTCCCTCTAAGGTACAGAGTTTTATAAAAGCTGGAGATATGATTGTCCTTGCTCATTTGTTGACCCATGAACATTTATTTAACAAATGTTATTTATCTACGTGTCCTCTATTTACCAGCGAATGTTCTTGGCACACATAGTCCTTTCCCTAATGTAAGTTTCAGATCTGTAAGCTGATTAGAAGGATCGTTTTACCTCTTCTGTAAGAATTCTGAGTGGGAACTTAATGTCATTATTTTCACCTTTGGATTTGGGCTGGAACATACTTTCTGAGTGATAACTAGAAGAGGACCCCAATATCCTACATGATCTCTATTCATCGGTTACCTACCTTTTCACAGGTCACTGCCCACTGTAGCAGATGTAGTAGCAACACCAATAAAGCCCGGGGTTTGTTACAACTTATGTTTATGTACAATAGACATTATAGATCATATTTCCACCATTTAATCACAAACAGTAATATATTAATTATAAAAAATTAAACTGATAAAAACATAAATATAAAAGGACTGAGACATTAAAATTTTGACAATGAAGAATGGAAAGTGAGATTATTATGAATAGGAAAACTAAAATTTTATGTTTTGTTAACCCAAATTGGATTGGCTATTATGTCCAGACATTTAAAATAATTATAGTAAGGTAATTTATATAGATGACACTATTTACTACTTTCTGCTGTAGAAATATGAAATGAGGTACTTCTTTCCTTCTCTGGTACCTAAAAAAGTATATACGCATAGGTGCTTAGGTACTAAGACATAAATTTAGAAGTTGCTAATTGTTTGTGTGTTGCATAAGTGAAAATATACAAATTGGAAAAATTTCCAACTTCCTAGTTTCATTTTTGAATCTGCACTTCATTGAGAAAACTCTTGTGATAGACAACTCCTACATTAGGAAAGCTTTCAGTGTCCAGTATTTCTCAGGAAATTGACACACAAAAACAAAATTGATCATTGAAAGTCCCAAGAAATTCTCAAATTCTCTAGTTCCTCTTGTCCACATCTCTAGGAACGTTCTCAAAATAAAATGACGAGGTTTGAGTTTCTCACTATCAAATGAGTGAAACTTTAGCTTAATTATACTTTAAACAGATACACACACACACACACACACACACACACACATGCAATGGAGTATCACTTGAATATGGATGCATGAAGAAAATTTATACCAGTTAGAGAATGGTTTTTCTGACTTTGTGTACTTCTGAATTGGATAGTTGCTCATAGCTAGATAAACTTAAATTTTTCATCTGCGAGCTCAGTGTAGACTCCGAATAATAGCATATGAAGCCTGAATACAGAGCATGTCCTATTTATTTATTCAGTTAATGTCTACAGTGTACTAAATGTGTACTGTGTCTGTCTTTTCAAAGTATTTGGAGATACAACCATGTACAAAGTAGAAAAAAAATACTCTTGGATACTGTTGTCTAGTTAGCAGAGACGGTCAATGTGCAAATTAAATAACTGGGCAAGCAAGAAAACATTAGGTTTTATAATTGCTATGATAAATGGAATCAAATAGATATAAACAGAAAGGTGCACCAATCTATGTTGGATGTCACCAATTGGAGAAGGCGACATTTAATTATTAGAAGGAGCTAGTTATTTAAACAAAATAACTTCTTGGGCAGCAGAAATGGGATGAAGACCATAAAGTGATAACAAATTCAGTACAACTGAGGACCAGAAAGAAAGCCAATGTGGCTGAATAATTTATTAAACTATGATTTTAGTGAGTCATGAAGTAAAGCTCGGAGAGATTTTCAGAGATGACGTTTTGGGCCCACCATATTGGATCCAATAGACTAACATAGAGAGTTTGAATTTTATTATCAATGCATTTAAATCTATGGTAATGGATAGTTTTGATTTCGTAAATAAAACTCATGGTTTTGAACATTCATCTAACTTCTGGGTGAATAATGTGAAAGGCAGGAAGATGGTTAGGAAGCTACTGCATAGTCCAGATGGTTGTTGTGGTAGCTTGCTTGAGAGCAAGTGTAAGAGGAGAGAAAACATGAACATGTTCATGATATATTTTAGTAGAGAGAGTTGTAGGTATTGCTGATATAGTAGATGGAGGGAATATGATACAGAAAAAATGAATGAGTAATAACTCCTATTTCTGCGGTTTAACACTGAGAAAAATTCTGTCAAATTCCAACAAAGAAATTTGGCAATAAGGAAGTTTATTAGTAGTCATAATTTTATTATGGGCTTGCTTATGTGAAGCCATGTGGAATATGGATGGAATGATGAGTGGAGGGATCTATGAATCTCATGTTCAATAAACATTAGAGATATTAAGTAAGGACACATTGACATAGAGATTGTATGCAAAATCATACCTACATGTTTGATTGAATAGAAGAGCAAATATAGGAAACTTGAGGGTTGATGACCAAATCTTTAGACATTTCACAATCAAGATTTCATAATGGAATAGAAGGTAATAAAGATGATTAAGAATATGTGGTTAGTAATATGCATGGAAGAAAACCTCACAAGATATGAGATATTTTTGTATCCTAGAGAATAAATTTGTTCAAAATGGAGGTGTTTCTCTTACTATTTTTAAGTCAGGCAAGTAGAACACAGAGAAGTAGCACTGTAATATGGAGGTCATCAGTGACAATGACCAGGAAATGTATTGGAATAAGGGAAGACTGATTTATTTTGACTTCATGGTATAAAAAGGTGAGAGAAGGGAGAAAATATAAATATTAATTTTAGACACCTTCCTGAAGAAGTTTTGCTGTGAAAAGAAGGAAAGCAATAGAGATACTAGTTGGAGGGAATGTGGTGTCTATTTCTGTGTCTGTGAAAAAGGCAGGAGACAAACTTGTGAAATAAGATGGTCTCTGAGAAGCAACAGGTGGGTGGATTTCACAGCACATGGGAAGAGCTTGGACTTAAATAGCAGCAGTGATGTTTCGCAGTAACAAAACAAAACAAAACAAAACAACAACAACAACAAAAACCGGGGCGCCTGGGTGGCTCAGTCATTAAGCGTCTGCCTTTGGCTCAGGTCATGATCCCAATGTCCTGGGTTCGAGCCCTGCATCAGGCTCTCGGCTCAGCGGGAGGCCTGCTTCTCCCTCTCCCACTCCCCTGGCTCTTGTGTTACAGCTTCAAGGGCCTGCCCATCTCTTCTCAGTGTCCCAGGATTGGTGTGGGTTCTTATTCCAGATATTTCCACCCAACCCCAAGATTCTCTCCACGGATCATTAGCTCTGTGAAATTAATACAGTTAAATGTTGTTTGTAATAATTGTTCATTTTCTTGTCAAACCCTATTAACTGAGAAAGAAATTAAGAACTTTTTTGGGGACTTTATTTGAAACCTTTTATAGAAAAATATTTAAATGGATGAACAACTGTGCTTATGTTTATTGCTTAAACTACAGTTTAAATTGATACATTCAAAGTAGAGGTAGAAAGCAGCTGAGACAGAGGTTAGTGACCATTTTATCATTAAAAAATACTTTTCTGAACATAGTAGGGAATTGTGTACTTTCTGAAGTGTATTCACTGGAAAATTGTTACAGAAGAAGAATAAAGTTTGTGTTTTAAATTTCACTCTCTTCACAATGTCAAAGCAGCTCCAATATTTCTACCAGTGCTCAGATGGAGAGAATTCAGCTGAATGAATTATGCTCCGGTGGGGAAGGGATGGATCACTGATCTCCCCTAACGTTTCATCTGTGAGGATTTACTTTTCTATTGAGGGTGGGGGAAGAGAGAAAGGGACTTAGCATTTTGTCCATTTACATTCCAGTCACTGAAATAATAACAGCTATATGGTATCTAGAGTAGAAAAGGTGCTTTAAAATAAGGACATTCTCTCAAATCTTAATAGTTTCCACTCTAAAGACTGAGGATAGTTCTTCCTAGATTCACTGTTTCAGAGAACTGTTATTAGTTGAGTCAAAACTTTAAATGGCTTTTGTTGTAAAATAAACAATTGGTATATGGCACTCGATGACAGGGATGGTCTGAGAATGGTTTATTGTGACAATGCAATCACTTTCAGGTATTAAATTTCAAGATGAAAACTATAAATCATTCACCTTGCCAGAGTGAAGCTTGACTTATTCCTGTGGTCAACATGGGTATGGACATCAAGGGCAAATGAGTCAGAGTAACTTGATGAAAAAAACTCTAAAGCAAGAACTACATATTTTTCACCTCTTACATGAGCCCATATGTTAAATTTTTCTACTGTCAATTCTTTAATTATATACTGGTCATGCTTATTTTTCTGTTACATGGCTTATATTGTATTATATTGTATTATAACATATTTGTATAAGTATATGAATAAATTAGGGCTAGGGAAACATACCAAGGCTATAGTAGGTTATAAAAAGTATATGTTTAATTTTTATCATTAAAATAATTTCAATTTTAAATTGATAACTATCTCTAATAACATGACACTGATATAATTTGGTTTGGTTTTATAGGTATAAAGTATAACTCCCCAAAAAGTGTTTCTCAAATTTGCATGTGTCTATGAACCACATGGGATCCCGTTAAAAAACAACTTCTGATTCAGCATATTTGGGGAGGAGGCTAAGATTCTTCATTTCTAACTCCATGGTGATACAGATGGTTCGATTCTGGTGATGACAGTTTAAATTACAAATAACAAAAGTATACATGCTTTTGTATATCAATACATAAATGAAGTAAAGTAAAATACTTTGGGCACAAAAAGCAGTTAAATCCCAACATGATTTTTGCTTGAATGACAACGAGGTTATTACAAGTACCTGGTTCCCTTTTATCTCCCTATCCTTTTTTCTCCCATATTTCTTTCTTTCTTTTTTTTTTTAAGATTTTATTAATTTATTTATTTGACAGAGAGAGAGAGATCACAAGTAGGCAGAGAGGCAGGCAGAGAGANTAAGATTTTATTAATTTGGGCGCCTGGGTGGCTCAGTGGGTTAAAGCCTCTGCTTTCGGCTCAGGTCATGATCTCAGGGTCCTGGGATCGAGGCCCGCATCGGGCTCNGGAAGCAGGCTCCCCGCTGAGCAGGGAGCCCAATGCAGGCCTGGATCCCAGGACCCTGAGATCATGACGTGAGTCAAAGGCAGAGGTTTAACCCACTGAGCCACCCAGGCAACCACATTTCTGTATTTTTCAACTGTTGTTCTCACATGTGGCTTTTCTCCCACATTTCTTATTTCCATTTAAAATAAATATCCCAACTACGAATACTTTCATTAAGGACTCATGCTGCCTTCAAAGTCAGCAGTGTGGCTCAAAAATAAGAAGACATTTTACAAAAATATGTTTCTGAAAAATGGTAACTTTTGTTGCCATTTTCTCTTTCTCTTCTCCCTCTCTCTGTACAGGGATCTGACTGCATCTTCAACTTCCTTTGTTCAGGAACGAGTGGTAGCAAAGGTGAGGGCTAAAGACCGGAAGACAAAGACCATATATGATCTCCTTACTATTTTATTTATTTTTTGGAAAATATTAGACTGTCAATATTCACCATCATTCAAAACTTTCAATCATGTTAAGGCATTTAGAAGATTTATTCAAAACTAACAGCTAAAAAGCTGAAGAGCCTCCATTTGAGGGCTCTCAACAGACAATTTGGGAATGTTGACTGTGCTTTGTTGCTTAGTTTATTGCTAGGCTGAAAGGTTAAGAATTCCTTAAAAATTATATATACGTATAAATAATTATAAAATATATTTATATAAAATGTATAAAGTAGAAATACATGTTATATTTCACATAAGTACATTTTATATATGATATAAAGTATATTTTGTTATACAACTATATTTATACAAATTTATGTAAACATTTTTACAAATATATTTATATGAAATATTTTATTTACATTTTATGTGTTTACAATATATGTATATACAATTTCATGTATGTTTGTATTTATATAAAGTTTTCAAAAATGTAAATGCTACATATGATAAGTATTTTTCTGTAATTCTTTTTTTTCTTCCTTGAATTAACATTTGCTGAATAACAACTACCTTTTGCAGATCTCACAGCAGTGCATTTCCAGTTTGGCGGCTGCAAAGGCCAAAGCAACTGAAACCTGGTTTTCAGAGAAACTGTAATTATCTTGCACAGGTACATTTCAAGTTGGTATAAATACAAAAATTGCCCTAGCCAGATTTCAACTTTTGTAGATTAGTTATAAAGTTAATAATATTACAAAAAGTTATACTTATTAAATTTGAAAACTCAGTCTCTTTTGCTCCATCATTATCTTTAAATATATTATGTAGTCTTGATTAAATTTATAACTATTGCTTTTGGAAATCTGTTAAGGTTTGAGATCTAGGGAAGTGAACACTTACATTAAGTTTACATTAATAAGGTATATTTTTAAACTGAATAATTTTAATATATTTGGATGGATTATAAATAATTAGATTGGTTTATAAAGTGATTTATTATAAGTGACAAAGTTAATCATAGTGTGTCATCCTTTGCCCTTGAAATGATACCTGAAGATGTACCTGCTGGGTGGGTACTTTTTTTAATATATTTTATTTATTTGAAAAAAAAAAGATTTTATTTATTTGACAGAGAGAGACACAGTGAGAGAGGGAACACAAGCAGGGGGAGTAGGAGAGGGAGAAGCAGGCTTCCCACCAAACGGGGAGCTCAATACAGGGCTCAATCCTAGGACCCTGAGATCATGACCTGAGCCGAAAGCAGACACCTAAAAGCTGAGCCGCCCATGCTTCTTGTAACACATTCACAACTTTCACATGCAGAGAAATCTGTTCTCAGAAGTCTTCAGACAAACAATCCCTGATACAATTCTTTGCAACTATGATAAGTGGACTTTTCAAAGCAATAAAAAAAAATAGACTCAGAAAACACTGTTTTCATGACAATAGCACAGCAGCAAAATGAATGGAAGAACAATAGATTATTCAATCTAACATAATTACTGCAAATAACAACAAAGCTTACAAATGTGAGCAAATCTCTTAATAAATTCGTGAAGTCTACTTAGCTATTGTCTCCCTTGTCTCATTTTAAGTCCAAACACTACTAAAAATTTATTCTCCCTGTTTTTTATTTTAGTAAACTTTTTTTTATTTGAGCCTTAAGTATCATTACCAGATAAAATGAATTAAAATGAATTTCAACATAATGAAATTGTGTTTGACCTATACACAACTTGTAATAACATATTATTTTGGTTAGTAGCTAACTGTAGAACTAACTGATGTCTTTGAAATGAGTCACTATCTTTCTCTATCATGTTTCTTGGTTCACAGGTAACTTACATGTACTTCACACATATTTGTTGAGCCAAAGAGTAGATGAATGAATGACTACCTATTAATAAGTGAAGCTGGTCAGGGGGATATGGGTGGCACAGTCGGTTAGGACTCTTGGTTTCAGCTCAGGTCTTGATCTCAGGGTGATGAGATTAAGCCCTGCATGGGGCTCTGTGCTGGGCACCGAGCCTGCTTAAGACTCTCTCCCCCTCCTCCTCAGCCCCTACCCACTCTCCAAAATAAATAAATAAATCTTTAAAAAAAAGTAAGTGGAGCTGGTTATATACTTTTTTGTCTAGCAACATCTCAGATTAATATTTATCATATAATGAATATAATTTTCTCTTATCTCAGTCTTAATGTTCATGGTTCATTTCTTTTAGAATGTCTTTGGAGATATGGCATTTTCATCTTTCTTAGATGTAATGAGGTTTTTTAGGCCAAAGATTAAAGAATGCTAACTGATTGGATATATAAGGTTCTAGTCCAGTAAGGTTAATAAACTGTAAGTTATTTATGAAAACTGTTTTAATATGTTAAACAATTTTTTCTTCCATTCACCACTTCACATTTAATCGTAAATATACTTGTCATAATATTGGATTAGACATAATCACCTATGATAATATTTTAGAAATATGTCATTTGCTAATCAATTTATATCTTCAGATCTTCTCAGTGACAATTTTACTTTTGGTGTATTTCATGAGTCATCACTTATTCGTAAGAAAATGTCTACATTACAAAGTAATGGAGTAACCACATTACATGTAAAGTAATATAGAAACTAAGACCCCCACTTCAACCATGAAATTTGGGATTTTTATAACAAATCCTGAAATTTGACAGCAATCAAAAAGCTAGTGGACTCTTAGTGGCCATAAGAAGTTAGGTACTTTCCTGATTATGGAGACAATATATCATAGTGTTTAAAGGGCAAAGATCTTGAAATTAGTCATGTCTTTGAATTCACCAATTTTGCGATTATGAAGTTTTTGTATAACATATTTCCATTACCTCATACATTTATTATATAGCACTTAGCAGTTTACTGTTTCAGCACTGAAGAGAGAATACTGGTACCAAAACAAAGATGAGAAAATTGATAACTACAGGGCAAAATTTAAAACACATTAATTAATTAGCATTTATTTTTGTTTTACAAATTTCCCAGCTTTATTGAGATATGATTGACCCATAACATTGTTTTAAGGTGAACAATATGTTGATTAGATACATTTATATTACAAAACAATTACCAGAGAGTTAGCTCACACCTGCATAATTACTAATTTTTGTGGTGAAAAATTTAAGATATAAGATTTAAACTTCCAAGCATATAACACAGTATTATTGATTACAATGTCATCATGCTCTATACTAGATTCTGAGAACTTATTCATCTAATTCTACTTTTAATGATTCCCTAGATGACTTCAGGAGCAAGGATAATTTGGCAGGTTTCTATTATTGTCTAGGAAGTTCAGAATAGAAACTTTGCAATGTAGTAAACAAATTGCAAAATAAGGAAACTATAAGAACCATCAGAGCAATATTTTTATTTTTTCAGAAAAAAACATGTTGGATTTGAAGACAGTTTTCTTTCAACGAATAAATGCATTTAATTTTTTTAAAATATGGAAAATCATTAAAATAAAAAACCGTAGAATTTTGTTCATCAGTTAAATTTTTCTAACTGAACGATTTCCTCACTAATTTCCTCCCTATGACATAAAATTCATTTTTAAGCTAATATACTTTTGCAATTGTTTCCCAGGGAGAAGCCCACATTTTCTATATTCACAAAGTAATTAGTTTGTTTGTTCTTATTTTCTTTAAGTGTTATATAGTCTATAATGAAGAAAAAAAGGAAAACATTTGCAGGAGGTCACACAATTTCCAAAGAAAACATTCAAATAGTAAATAGTTACTATAAAGTGTTTATTTCATGAAAATATGAATATATGAGTATGAAAGTTTTAGTAAGAGTAGTTAAATGTGTGTTAAATGTTTTCATGAATTAATGACATTGATGAAACTAAGAAGTAAAGCTGGAAGTTTTGTTTTGTTTTTTAAAGATTTTATTTATTTATTTATTTGACACAGATAGAGAGATCGCAAGTAGGCAGAAAGGCAGGCAGAGAGAGAGAAGAGGAAGCAGGCTCCCTGCGGAGCAGAGAGCCCGATGCGGGCCTCGATCCCNAGAGGAAGCAGGCTCCCTGCGGTGCAGAGAGCCTGATGCGGGCCTCGATCCCAGGACCCTGAGATCATGACCTGAGCCGAAGGCAGAGGCTTTAACCCAGTGAGCCACCCAGGCGCCCAAGCTGGAAGTTTTTAAATTCTTTCCTGCAAATAGGTTTTACAGATATAAAAGAGATTTTAGTTTTCTTAACTATATAGTCTAACATTATTTCTTATATATTGGTTTTGCAACTTCAATATATTTTGGCTTCATAGTTTATTTTGCTTGCTACTTGTTATGTGAGTAACAGTAATTCTTGACATGACAAATGAAACCAATATATATCAAATAAAGGATGGCTTGAATGTCATTTTATAAATCTTAATTGCATTTCAGAAAAAGTTAACTTTTTTCCCTAAATAATTTGAACCTATAAAAATTGGTACTACAGGATAATCACATAGTTCCATGTTCTCATCCATACTAAACAGAAGCAAATATACAGGGCATGTAACACAGGTGTAAATTAAATCTATTTTTATGTTTTGGAGCCTAGCAATTTTCTTAATGCTATTTAACCACAGCGTAACGTGCAAACTGTACTAATAAATTAGAGGGCAAAGAAATGTACTTCAGGTGTTAGTCTAGAATTTATGCTGGGGATAGACATTATTTTCTGCATTATTGAGCAGCAATTATCTTGCTTCACATATCACCACAATATTTTAAAGTTTTACTTTCATCTGAAATGGCTTCTAGTCATCACAAGAGGTGCAAGTATGCTAAATTGCATGGCATATTGCATTTGTTAAGAAAACAGAAGCTGATCACTCCATTAATCCAGAATTAGATGAGTCTACACAGATAGTTTCTGTGTTGGCAATGCAAGGTACAGATGTATTTGTATATTTATGTAACCATGTTGAAACCACTCCATATTATTTTTATTCCTCTTCTAAAAATAAAATAACCACTGAAACTACATTTTGACTTGGTTGATTACAGTTAATTCTGGCATGGAACCTTATATTTCAACTTAATGTTTAAAATATTATAACATTTAATTACCTTTAAATTGGACCTTCTTGGGCGCCTGGGTGGCTCAGTGGGTTAAAGCCGCTGCCTTCGGCTCAGGTCATGATCCCAGGGTCCTGGGATCGAGGCCCGCGTCGGGCTCTCTGCTCAGCGGGGAGCCTGCTTCCTCCTCTCTCCTCTCTCTCTGCCTGCCTCTCTGCCTACTTGTAATCTCTCTGTGTCAAATGAATAAATAAAATCTTTAAAAAATATTAAAAAAAATAAAAATAAAAAAATAAAAAATAATAATAATAAATTGGACCTTCTTGACAATAAAATAGTAACTATGTAACGTTATTAAAATGA
Organism: Ailurus styani; assembly: GCA_002007465.1. NCBI lineage: Eukaryota > Metazoa > Chordata > Mammalia > Carnivora > Ailuridae > Ailurus > Ailurus styani. The sequence continues at coordinate 2,429,992 of LNAC01000003.1, read as the reverse complement.
TGTTTTAGTGTCTTTAGTAGAATATATCTTTACTACCTATAAATAATGCTTGGTTTCAGTTATGACCGATGTTTTACTAAATATATATATAAATACACATATATTTCTACCTTTTCTTTCTACCACCTACATAGCTATCTATCTACCAATTATTTATGACTAAGAGAACTTGATAAACTGAACATGAGGGAAAGAAGTGGAGAAACTAAGGACGGCTTCTGGTTGCCTGATTTGAGTAACTATGTAGATGACCTTTTAGAGAAATATTGTAATTTGGGGTAAAGTCCATTCAAGGAAGACTCAATGTTCATTTTTAGATATGTTAAAATATTGAGATAACAGTCAAACTTCTCAACATGCCAAATGACCAGTAGGGTCTGTGACTCTAAATATCAGGCAAGGAATGGAAGTCAGTAGTTATCTTCAAAGAGGTTATTTTTAAAGCCATACAAGTAGATGAGATAATCTAAATAGAATGTAGAGCTTAAAGGAAGTACAGTAAACAATAAGGACAAATTTTTAAAGAAAAGGAAAAGCAAAAAGTAACCAGAAAAGGAAAAGTGGGATAGAATTCTGCTATCAGACCACCTAAAGTAGAAGGACCTGAAGAAAACTGACAAGATGTCAAATGAAATGAAGACTTGACAATATGAAATTATTGACTGTGACTTCTAATAAAATTTTAATGGATGGAGTGAGAGCAGACATCCTTGTTTCCTCCTTAAATGTGTGAGAAAATTTGAAGCTTCATTCTAAAGTATAGTAATGGCTACACTGTTTTTTTTAAACATCTCTTATTCATATTGAAAATGATCTCTGTCCCTATGTTAAGAGTACTTAATATAAATGGATTCTATATTTGTCCCTTTTCCCTCTTGCTTCTCAGGATAATCACACCACATTTCTACAAATTTTCCTTGACATATTTTTTTTTATTCTTTTCTTTTTTTTATTAAACCAAACTTGAATGAATGAAATGAAATTAACATAGTCATGGTGTATTATCTTCTTTCTAGGTTGAATGGGCAGAAAAGGGTTTTTATCCAGAAAATTTCAGCTTCTTAGAAAATTCCACAGAGAAGATAAAAAATATATATATTCTTTTGGAAGATGAAGGTTTTCCAGGCTTCTATGAAAGAGTTGCAATAACATGAAACATTAGCCTCAGTGGTTAAGGTAACCTGAAAACAAATATCACTATATTTTAGGAAGAAGAAAAAAGTGGGGAGGTGGAGGGACTTTGGTGGCTCTGCCAGTTGAGGGTCCAATTCTTGGTTTTGGCTCAGGTCATGATCTCAGGGTTGTGGAATTAAGCCCCTCCTCTGGCTCTGTCCTCAGCATGGACTCTGTTTAATATTCTTTCCCTCTCCCACTGTTCTTTCCCCCACTCACACTCTAAGACTCAATAAATAAAATTTTAAAAATTTGGGACATTGGGCGCCTGGGTGGCTCAGTGGGTTAAAGCCTCTGCTTTCGGCTCAGGTCATGATCTCAGGGTCCTGGGATCGAGGCCCGCATCGGGCTCTCTGCTCAGCAGGGAGCCTGCTTCCCCCGCTCTCTCTCTGCCTGCCTCTCTGCCTCCTTGTGATCTCTCTCCCTCTGTGAAATAAATTAAAATTAAAAAAATCTTTAAAAAAAATAAAAATAAAAATAAAAATTTGGGACATCAAATTGCTTGGTGTTGTCGGGGTTTTTTTCTTGTGACAATGTGAATTTAAATTATTTGAGGAAAAAACATAACTAGAATTATTAAGACACCAAAGAACCACTCCTTTCCTCACTTTACTGGAAAAAAAAAAACAGTATTGTTTTTTGATTATTTTTATCATTTTCAAAAGGTCTGACGCTGCATTGATCATAAGCCAGTAGTAAGATTATGAGCCCCTAAATAAGACTTTTAACTTAAAATTTGAATTACCACCTACAAACTTGGGAAAATAACTTTATTTTCTTAACCTTAGCTCATAAAAACTGGGGATATAATAGTGTCAACCGCTTAGGTGTTTCGCTAAGATGAAATGAGTTCATGCAAATATAGTGCTGAGAACACTGTCTAGTCCTCAGTAAGAGAATATAAATATTGACTATGGCTATTAATCATTAATCATTATTATTATTTATGGTACCTGGGTTATCAGAGAATTATTTTTGAGGTTGTGGGGATTGTGCTGAGACATAGAGAATAGGATTTAACTGGAAAAAAAAAACGGAGAATCATTCAAAGACAAGAGAAATGCAGATTTTAAAGCACCTGAGAAAAACTAAAGGGGTGCCTGGATGGTTGAAGCAGTTGGGTGACCAACACTTGATCTCAGGTCAGGTCTTGATCTCAGGGTGGTGAGTTTGAACCCTGGGTTAGGCTCCACACTGGGCATGGAGCCTACTTAAAAAAACAAAAACAAACAGAGAGGGACACCTGGGTCCATTAAGCATCAGACTCTTGATTTCAACTCAGGTCATGATCTCGTGGGTCATGGGATCGTGGTATGCATGCAGCTCTGCTCTCAATGGGGAGTCTGTTTGAGATTCTCTCTCCTCCCTCTGTTCCTCCATCTACCCTCTCAATAAAAATAAATCTAAAAAAAAAAAGGACAAAAAAATAGAAAGAAAAACTAATTCCAGTGTAGCAGGAATACAGAAAGTTGACAGAAACTTAAGACAGCTTGGAATGGAGGAAAGCAGATGAGGAGGAAACAAACTGGATGTGTGGTTTTACCCAAAGAAAGATAGAAAGCCAGTAATTTGCTTCAGGCAAAGAATTATTGCCCATTTATACCAGGGATTGCAAAGGCAAATGCCTACTTTGAACAGGTAGCTCCCACAATTATGTGAAGCATTGGAAATGACACTAGAGTGTAGTAAGAGCACATATGCCATCTAAATAATTTACACTCAAAGAGACACTTCTAAATTTGCCACTTTTCAGATTCTAATTTAAGGCAAAATATATAACTTTCAATGAATAATTTATTTAATGGGCTTATTCTGTAAAATAAATGTTCCAAGAAAAACATTAATCCTAAATTTAAGTAAATAATGATGGTGTACATATATGTATGTGTAAATACATACATATTATATTATAAAATAGAAATAATTTGCGATGATAAGGGGCCTACCAATCTTCCTTTATTGCTTACAACTGAAGTAACCAGAGATGAAGATGAAGGGTCTGTTTTTTTACACAGGTCAGCATACTATAGATTGCAAGGCAAATTCATTTTGTGGTCTAGTTTTATATGGCCCAAGACTTAAGAATGGATTTACATTAGCAAAGAATTACAAATTATAAAACAAAACAAAAACAAGGAAAAACATGACAGAGACCATATGGTGTACAAATCTAAAAATATTGACTCTCTGACTCTTTGGACAAAAAGCTTGCCAACTCCTTTTTTATTTTTTTCCAACTCCTCTTTTAGATAATAATAAATATGATACTATTTAAACTCGAAGGGAGAAAACAAAAGATTTGATGAACATAAATTTTAATTTTGGGCGCCTGGGTGGCTCAGTGGGTTAAAGCCTCTGCTTTCGGCTCAGGTCATGATCTCAGCGTCCTGGGATCGAGGCCCGCATCGGGCTCTCTGCTCAGCAGGGAGCCTGCTTCCTCCTCTCCTTGTCTCTCTGCCTGCCTCTCTGCCTACTTGTGATCTCTCTCTCTCTGTGTCAAATAAATAAATAAAATCTTAAAAAAAAAAATTTAATTTTATACCAGACATATTATTGGGATTTTGTCAATGAAGATACAGTAAGTTATCCAGCAATTTTGGTCCTTTATATGATAGGTTTGTCATATACATGTATTTNTAATTTTATACCAGACATATTATTGGGATTTTGTCAATGAAGTTACAGTAAGTTATCCAGCAATTTTGGTCCTTTATATGATAGGTTTGTCATATACATGTATTTGTTATTGTGGAATTTGAAATCCAGGTGCCGTACATGTGGAAGTAAGCTCCAGGCAGTGGGGGATTAGACAAGTGTGAAACTTTTTCTCTACCAGCAACAGCATAGAGATTTAAGCCTGCCCATACAGCTATTGTATTGTAACCATTGTAGGGACAATGGTTAAACTCTTTTATTGAAAGGTTTTCTGAAAGAGATTGTATTGATTCCACTGAAACAATGGAATCTATAATAATCAGTGGCTCTATAATGATCAATGACACATACTTTTAACTTTTGGTTTTCTGAAAGAGTTTAAACCAATTCTGAATTGTATGATTTTCCAAATTGAGAATATTTTCTGCTGATAGGCTTGTATGATCAATTGATTGCTGACAGGCATGAAACAATTTAATCAAAATAGTGTTGTCTCTTAGATTCAAGTAATAGTTATTAGTGGAAGCATATATAAATGTACAGGGCCACATACCCTGTGGTAAATATTTGTACTGTGTACAATATGTTTAATGGAAGTTACGAGGCTGTCCAAATTGTTATAAATGCAATTCCTCAGCCAGACTATAGTTGCATGGAAAAGATTCAGTGATTAAGATGGTTGGCATTTTAAAATGGGTAGTGAATAATATGAACTATCATAATTATTTTTTCTGATTGCTGTTGTTTTAAATTTAGAAAGGAATATAGCTTGACCAAAAACAAATTAATTGAGATTCTTGCCACAAAATAAGTTTCCTTGTTTGTGTTAAAAGATGTCATTAAAACAAATAGGCTTTACATGCCTACTGAGCTGATAAATCCCATCAACAACTTGTTTTTTCAACTGTGGCATGTTTTTATTTTTATGGATGCTATGTTGACACTGTTAATAACTTACATAATAATAATCATATGCATTTTTTCCACATCTTTATTGTGTTAAACTTTCTCTTCTTTCCAAGACAGCCCACAGGAAAACACTGAAGGGGAGTCTAATTTTAATAGCAACTTGGATCTTGCTTTTCAGAATTTGAACTCGACAGAAATGAATAATATTAGCATGGCTCTTGGATTAAAGTGTAGCTTTAAAGCTCTGAATACTATTATTTTAAACTCAAGAGTAAGTCTTGGCACACCACTGGAAAAAAAGCATGCTTAGAATAATGTTTGTGACATGAAAATAAATGAAAGCCTAGAACTTGTTATTGAGATGTCTATCACAAAGTCATACACTTTTAAATGTGAAAGCTCATGAAACTGCTGAGTTAATTTTTAAAAATAGTCCTGGTTCTTTGTTGTATCATCTGGAATAGATATAAGAACTGAATGTCTATGACCCAGCAATTGCACTACTGGGTATTTACCCCAAAGATACAGATGTAGTGAAAAGAAGGGCCATATGCACCCTAATGTTCACAGCAGCAATGTCCACAATAGCCAAACTGAGGAAAGAACTGAGATGTCCTTCAACAGATGAATGGATAAAGGAGATGTGGTCCAGCCAAAACCATTGAGGTTCACTTTTATTTTTTTTTATTTTGATTCTAACAGGTACTTGGAGAATGTTGCAGGATGTTCTGTACAAGAAGACAAGCAATGATAATTGGGGAAAATTGGGTATTGTACATGAGTGGACTTCTGAAGGAAAAAAAAATGATGTAGTCCATATATACAATGCAGTATTACTCAGCTATTAGAAAGAATGAATACCCAAATTTTTCAACAATATGAATGGATCTGGAGGAGATTATGCTAAGTGAAATAAGTCAAGCAGAGAAAGTCACTTATCATATGGTCTCACTTATTTCTGGAACATAAGGAATAAAATGGAGGACATTAGGAGAAAAAAGGGAAAATGAAGGGGGGGAATAGAAGGGGAGATGAACCATGAGAGACTGTGGACTCCAAGAAACAAACTGAGGGTTTCAGAGGGGAGATGGTGGGGGATGGGTTGGCCCAGTGATGGGTATTAAGGAGGGCATATATTGCATGAAACACTGGGTGTTTTATGCAAACTATGAATCTTGAAACTCTTCATCAAAAACTAATGACTTACTGTATGGTGATTAACATAGCACAATTAAAAAAAAAGAACCGAATGAAATTATTAAAACTAATCATTTCAAAAAAAAAGAATCTACAACTCTATGATTAAAAAAGTGAGCTTTGATCATACTTTATTAAATAACCATTTTGTTATTTGTCCAACTTTATTAAATAACCATTCTGTCTCAGTGTATGCCCATGTATTTTTCTAGTGTTGGCCAAAACTAAGCAAAACCTAACTCTTGTGGCAGGAATTATATTAAATAATAAATAAGCATTAGTTACTATAATACACATTATCTGATGTAGTTATTATTAATCTTCATTTTACATTTTACAGAAACTGAAGTTCAAACAATAAGTGATTTATTTGCTAATGATGCAGATTAACTGGCAGAGCTAGTTTTTGATAGGGTCTCTTGACGTATAACTGTACTTCATTACCTGTTTGATCTAAATTAGTTGAAGTTCTACCAATAATTATGTTTTTATCACCCAACCTGTCTCTAGAATGTATTCAGTGCTAGTTTCTTAGGCCCTCAGACCACGCTGAAGAACAAAATATATTAAATTTTTGTTCTCATATAATTGATGTTGAATTAGAGGTAATAACTGGTAAATAAAGAAATAAACCAGATAACATTTTAGGAAGACTAAGAGAAAGGGCTCAAATAAATGAAAGTATAAGAACTATTTCAAAAGTTAATATTTGAGTTGATCCTTGAATAGTAAGTCAGACCTGAGGAGACAGTCAGAATTACAGAGGCTTAATATACAGGCAACTGAATTCCCAGTAAGAAACAAAATAGAGATAGTGGTAGAAATAATTTAGTAAGAGATAACAGCTTAAAGTTTTCAAAAATTGTGGAAAGATAGCAACAAAATTATGTACCCAATGGCCCCCATATATAGAGGAATAAATAACTTTTAAAGAGGTTTATAATCCAAACACATTGAAATAACACCTTAGAGAAATTGTCACTGGAATACAGATATATGTAAAATATATATAATTTATATTTTTGTATAGAAATTGAGTAAATATATATATGCAAATCACTGTGATAGTGTAAATAATAGATGACTACAATTTAAGTGGGACTTAAATTACATTTTAATTAAAATATAGGACAATAGTAGAATATTCACAATGATGAGGATAGTAAAATAAGGTATCTAAAGTTTAATGCAGTGCTTGAGACTACAGTAAATGTATTGATTAACATGCAGATTCGTTAAATCTAAGATATTTAGGGATGATGTAATTTCTAACAAAACCATACTGATAATAGTACAAGATACAGCACTCTACTTTTGAATATGTATGTTAATATGGCTTTAAAAGGTTGAAGCAAAAACTACATGGAGAGTCATGGAGATGTAGACTCAATATCATCAGATTTATATTCTTTTAAAGAATATATAGAACGTTTGCAAAAAAAGTCACCATATACTGTCCAGAAAACAAATTGCAATACATCCAGTATACCTTTTGGTATACAAAATAATTAGTTTGGAATTAGCATTCAATATATAACTAAAAAATCCAATATACAAAGTAGAAACAATTTGGTGAATTACAAAATATCCTATTAAATCAGTCAAAATTTAATTAACCAAAAAATTTATCAAAGAAACTTAATTGAAAATATAAAATATTTAACTGAATGATAAGTAAAAGAATACATATGAATACTTGTGCAATGTTGCTAAAAGAAATTATATTACCTTAGAGGTAAATATTAGTAACAAAAAATAGTTTTAAGTCCATGAGTTAATATCCATATTAAAATTTTAGGAAAACTTGTAGAAGGAGGAAAATAAAAAGATAAAAAAAAAAAAAAAAGAACTACACTAGAGCAAATAAAATCAAATGCTTGTTTTTTAAAAAGCCTAAAATGATAGATCAAAATAAAGAAAAAATAAAACAAAGATACCAATTGCAATCACTTTAATTCAATATTGACTATTCTATGCAGTGTAGTAATGCAAAAAAAAGAAATTATAATAATAGGAAAGGAAGAAATAAAGCTCCCATTTTTCATGAGGATATAGAAAATGAAGACATGAAACATTTTAAAAATGAAAGATAATTTTAAGTGTATAAGACTGAGTTTAGAAATCTTATAGGATACAAGATCAAAATAGAAACTTCTTTTAGTTTTCTATAAAACTACACAAACATGGAACTATAAATTCATACAAATTCTAATTTCAAGAAAATATATAAAACACCCAGAAAAATCTTTAATAAAATGTACAAGATGTGATGTTGTTACCAAATTAACCTAAGATTCAACTTAATTATAACAAAATTTCTAACAAGTAGATTCTAAACCATAAATTGGGGGGGGAAAGGAACAGGGACCACTAAAATATTCTTAAAGAATGGAAAATAGAAAAGAATTGCTCTTCCACATATCAGGAATTAGTATTCATCTAAAATAGTTAAGATAGGGTAGATTGGGACATGGATAAATGAAAAAAAAATAGTTGAATAGACCACTAGACAGGATATTTTTCAATCAATGGTAATTGAGCCACTGAATATTCCTACAAAAAACTGACTGGCTCTTATCGTCTGGCTGTACAAAATTCTAAGTGAACTGTTTATCTAAATTCAAATGTAAATTGCACATTTAAGTTGTATTTTGTAATATATGAAAATATCTTCTTGACCTATAGATGTTTTTAAACTAATACACCAAAATAATCACTTACCACAAATGAAATGACTAATGAGCTAAATATTGAAAACATTATAGAAAACCAAGAAGTGAATATAAATTTGTAACTATTTAACTAAAATATTATCAACAAATGACAGATACATAACAATGTGAGGAAAATATCAAACTATAAAACTGGCTAGAGACCTTATCAGCCACTGTTAAAAAGAGAATATTGTGAAGTAATAAGGTTCTCAACATCATTACTTATCAGGAAATTTAAAAATTTTTTAAATGCTATGAACATACGCTGATGATTGAAATTCCATAGTCTAAAAAAGTAAAAAATTCATGAGGATATGGATTAATGGATCTTTTGATGAAACAGTAAATTGGTACAACTACTTTGTAATAATATCAACTCAAGTTTAGGAGTATTCTACTTTCATTGAACATCTTTATGCCCATTTGTACCAAGAAATATGTAGAAGAAAGTTCTGCAAAACTAAAACGCAATAGCTAAAACTTGGAATCAATACAAATGTCAATCAATAGTATAATGAAAAATTAATTGGGATATATTCATATAATGGAATTCTATTTAGCATTAAAATAATAAGGTCCTTCAAGCCGTTTAGAAAAATTAGTTTCACAGATACAATATAATCAATGAAACCAGGCACAAGGAAATAGACTCATGCTTTCTTTGCTATAGTTTGCCAACAAGAAAAGCTAAACTGTAATTTTAAATGTAAAACATAAGTGAGAACGCTCTCAAGAAAACCAAAAGAGTAATTACATAAAAGTCAGAATAGATCGAAGGAGGAGTAACATTGGGAAGAGATTTGAGGAATGCTTTGAGTTCCTCAGAATGTTTCATTTATTTTTTCATGTGGTAATTAGATAAATGATTAATTAATAATAAACACAGTAAGTTGTACTTTAATATTTTATGTTCTTTAACCATTAAAAGAGAAAAATCATATATACTTAAGACAGAGAGAGAATGGAAGTGAGAAACTAGAGATAGTGAGTATGCAAAATATATTGGAGGAATATACTGTTCACAAAAAGAGAAATAGCTGGTGGTAGGGGATATGATTAAAGTTTTTATTTCTTTTTGAAATTATAGGAGGCACTACAACATGAATATGTAATAGTCAATGTATTAATATATGTAAATTCTTATAAATGAATAAACGGAGGCTAATTATTTATAATTATATATAACAGAAACAGAAAGCTTACAAATTTACATAACATAATAGAAAGCCATAGAAAGCATTTAATATCACTATAGTGGAAAAGATCAACAACAGTAATGAAATGTCAAAGGTATAACTGACCCATTAGATTTATAAAAAGAAAAAAATATCTATATGGTATGTATACTGGGGAAAAGTGAATATTTTGAGGGGAAATAAACATTATAATATACCATTTATAGTAAGGTATTGTTCAGTATTTCAGCAGAGTATCTGATGAAAGTTACCTAAAATTTTAAAATATGCCTTCTCACAAAAATTCTAGTTCCAAATTTTTAATTAAAAAAAACACTTCTTTGTCCATAATAATTATTTCAAAAAGAAATTTTTAAGATTTATTTATTTGAGAGAAAAAGTGAGAGCGAGCAAATGAGTGGCGTGGGGAAAGGGCAGTGGCAGAGGGAGAGAGAATCTCCAGCAGATTCCCTGCTGAGCGGGGAGCTCTATGTGGGCCTTGCTCTCAGGACCCTAAAATCATGACCTGAGCAGAAACCAAGAGTCCGAAGCTTAACTGACTGAGCCACCCAGGCACCCTAATTAAAAAAAAAATTATTGTGAAATTGTTAACAATTGCTGAAATAGAAAATCAAAGTTATCATCTGGGGGAAGGGACAAAAATTATTATATTTATGAATATATGAAAAGACATGAAGAATATAGTAGTCTTAATTATAAAAGCAGTTCTCAAAGAAGCATGTTCAGAATTCTATTTTTTGGGTGGGGCACCTAACTTAATACACTTCCTGGTTACCCATCAACTTTCATAAAGAATTAAAAATAATAATGATAAAGGATAACCTTTATGTACTGCTGAATTCAGGCCAAACAGTTTTGAATTTTTAACATTTATAATTTTATTTAACCTTTACATATGCTCTGTGATAAAGATATTATTCCAAAATCATCTGTATCTTTTCAGATTCAAAAATGTAAGACACAGGAGGTTAATTAACCTGCCCCTAACAATCCTGAGGTGGTAGAGTTTGAATTTTAATTCAGGGATATGCTTTAAGCACTTATACTCTTAAACACTACACTGAACCTTTATCATTACAAAGTGTTGTATTAAAGAATAAGGAAAATAAAAACATAATCTCAATGGCTTATTTCATCTCATCCTGTCAGCTGCTGGCATCTCATAGATGCACCTTCTCTGGAGAATCATCCTCTGCTGAATGAAAGAGCTACCTCACTGGGGAAGTTCCCTCCCAACAGCAGCCCTCAGTCAATAGCTGCCTGATGTGTGGTTATAAAGCCTGAACTGGACCCTCAGTGGGGAGGGGTTTATGGGGCAGTTAAGGTTTCAGAGGAGTCTTTCTGTGGCTAAGGCCAAAGATAGACTTTATTAAAGGCCAAATTCTTCCTCATCTCTCTCCTACTTTTCTGCTCCGCCTCACTTCCTCCCCGTAGATGTTTCCTGAAGAATACTCTCCTGACAAACTCGGTACACTTGGATCCTTGTCTCAGGTTCTGCTTTTGTGGAACTAGACCTAAAACACTGAACATTCAAACACCACATTTTTAAAATACAGATTCACAGAAAGTTGAGACAGTCATGAAAATAAGTGAAGCTGATTGCAGAGAATGGACAGGAGAACTGAGGCCCTCTTAGAGAAATTGTCCTTCCAGAAGAATGTGGCCAGGTGTGAATTCGGCAACCAGGGTCGATTTTCTGATGTTTCTTTCTTTCTTTTTTCTTTCTTTCTTTCTTTTTTTTTTTTGAGAGAGATTTAGAAAATATTAATTTTAGTGAAAAATATGATTAAATTTGACAAATCCTGTGACTATCATTGGTATAATATTATTTGATATTATAATAGACATAATAGTATGTCTACAAGCTCTTAAGGGCATGCAGACTCCACTGTTAATTTCTATACTTCTAAGTTTCTGTTGTTCCTTTTTATAATCAGAAAATAAATTGTTAAAATCCAGATATTTTATATTTAAAGTCTTATCTGATCAGGTTGGGTTGTTATCTAACAACTAATGTTTATTAAAGCCACTATGCACTTTATATCTACTCATAGAATCCTTATAACATATGTATTTTAATAATACTTATAATTAGTGAAATCATTACCTTTTAGACAAGAGAGCTGAAATAGATACATTAACTTTACTCTCTGTGTGACAGTGGGTAAGTGGTGGATCAGTGTCAAATTTTATATTTTAAAAAACATACCATATTGCCTCCAATCAATGAAGCTGATCAGTTTATTTTTGTTCCACCTTGAAATGAGATAAAATCTATTAAAGAAAATATCAATAGAAAAATCTCCTTAGAGGTTCTGAAATGCCACAGGACAAATTATACATTCAGAGAATTAATCAGTTCTTCATAGGACCACCTAATCAACTTTATTGAATGTTAAATTGAATTGACCAATTTTCATAGTTGATTTGACTTTAAGGAAATACATCTTTGAAGAACAATCACAAAGCCCAGATTTAAGGAGAGGGGTGTCAAAGAATATTAGGGCAGGTTTAAAAAGTGATACACACACACACACACACAAGGAAAGGCACATAAATATGATTTCCAAACTTTTTTCTGTTTTGTTCACTAGGCTTGATTTTTCCATCATGGATTATTTTAACAGGAGAGTTCATAGTTTTGCCCACAAAGGTGTTCTATTAAAATAACTAGTTGATAAGGATAAGATTTAAATCAGAGACTGCTAGGGTTGGGCAAGTGAGCTAGTGGAGGAGACCTTAAGGAATTGGTAATATCAAGTAAGTCTGAATTAGAAAAGAAAAAGAAAATATAAGGTCTGCTAAAAAAAAAAGTAAAATAATCCATTAAGTATTCATTTGAAAGGAGGAGAAACCAGTGGAGTATTAAAATATAGAGGCAATAATGTTTCTCACATACCATCTAAGAACCAGCAGCATTGACATTACCTGAGAATTTGTTAGAAATTCAAATTCTTGCACCCCCCACCCCAAACCTATAGAAACTGAATCTGAGAGTGAGGCCCAGAAATCTGTTCTGACTCTTACAGGTGATTCTGATCTACTTAAAAGTTCGAAAATCACTGAAATAAGGAGCAAAATGAGATTTTTGTGCATGGAGTTCAACATGTCACTGAGCACAATTTCCAAGTTAGACTCTTTTATTTATTAGCTGGCTTTTTGTTTATTTTCATTTAGACAACTATATTAATTTACATCATTTTTATGGATATTAGTCTCTGCTAAGCAAACAAAAAGGAACTGATATGTATATCAAAACTATTGATTTCCTAATATAGATGTAACTGATACACAAACCAAGGTTTTGTTATGGAAACAGAAAACACTCAAGGTATTTTATTAAAATGTGATTTACAGAGGCAATTTGTTGTCTTCAAAACTACTACAAAGAGACAGGGAACAGGTACTACAGGGAAGCAGGAGAAATTCTGGAAATGTAGAGGTCATGGGAAGCTACTTTCAGTGGTCCAGCTGCCTGGGTGAATCAGCGAAGATGTCCAGGAAGCCACTGTAAACATAATGTCTTCCATTTGTCCAAAGACTTAACTCTCTCTCCTTCAGCTTTTCTTCCAATTTCCAAACCTCACACATATGCTTTTCATTTGGAATCTTTCAGTCAAGGAAGTCTAGGGAATGTAGTTTCTAGGTTTCCAGCCCTTACTACAAAGCAAGATATTTGATGGGCAATGGTGGTTTTTATTACAAAAGAAAGCATCCCACACAATCAGCAGCATGTCCCTTTGAATGCTCTGCTTTCAAACACCCTTCTACATACATTAAAGTACAGAAACATAGTCACCCTTTTCCACAAAAGGAAAGGCACAAAATTCATCAATCACTAGAGCCATCTCTGGGCGCCCCAGAGAATCTTGCCTTCCAAGCATGCATCTTTTACCGCATAGCATTCTTCTTGTTTCATGATAATCAGGTTGCATCACGAAAGCCACTGGTTATGTTTCAGTGGCATCAGGAACTCCAAATACCCAGACGACAGGAAGAAATCAAAATAGGAAGGAAATAATATCACCCTCTACTTCTGTGGAACCATTGATGTTCTGAGGCGGAAAAGTAATCTAAAATGGCCACCTCTCTGAGAGGAGACACCCCTGGGGATGGCTCAGCACACCTCCGCTGGGTCGCTTCCACAGAGCTTTAAGATCTTCCACATGGCCCCAAGCCTATCAACAGAAAAACCCTGTGAAAGGTCCCTAGTTTACCTATAAATATCCGCCCCAATTATAGCCGGGGGGCTCAGTCTTTGGGAACAATCTCGCTGAGCCTGCTGGGGTTAATAAAGCTGTGTTCTCCCAGCTCTCCGCTGGCCGCTTGAGTTTCTTGGTCGCCTCAGAGTTTCTCCAACAGTTCCATGAAGGAAGCACCACTATCTTGAAGAAAACAATACCTCTGCATCATAAGAGGGTGAAATTGGGGGAAAAGAAGAAGGATAATTGAGAGTGTGATTAGAAGCAGTGAAAGAGCCTTCTGCTTACATCTCTTGGTTCTTTCCTCTCTTGGTTCTTACATCTCTTGGTTCTTACACCTGTGTTCTGGCATCACAACAAGTACTACATTTTAAAGGCAGGCTCCAGATGCACAGGTCTTCTTTTATAAATAAGTACCTAAGCATGTAAATATTATTACTTGGTTGGCAGTATAACCGATATTTCAATATTCTATTATTATCTCTTTCTAGATGACTCGTATATACTAAGACCACTGACTGCCATAATATATTCATTGTCCCTTTCACTATAAAAATGATTGACTTGTCAAAAGTGATGTGTGAGGAAGCAGAACAGTGTATAAGATATTCACTAAATCCAGTTATAACAATGTGGAGAGAGGTATCAGAACAAAGAAAAATGAAATTAGTTTACTTATTATTGAAATTAATTCACTTTTCCAAGAAAATAATAACATTCTGTCAATTTTGGAAGAGGCTCAATAATCAACTTTCCACTAGTTAGCCAGCTTATTTGTTTATGGAAAAGTGGCATGTAAGTGGATCAGCATTGGTCTCGACCATTAACAGATTAACTCAGAAATGGTGATAGATATTACGGCAAGTTAGGCCTTAATGAATGAGTACAGTGCGGTTGAGAAAACAAGTTGGCAATCACGTAACTGGATATTTGGTATTCCTGATTATCAAGATACTCCTCTACAGTGGGTTAACTTGGTGTACATTAAAATAGGACACAAAATATGCTCTGAATATCTATAGTACTATTGACATAAAACTGTCACAGAGTTCCAAGTCAGTAAGTCCATGACCATACATCAAACAATTACTATCAATGCATATTTTAACCTCTGGACATATTCTATACCAAAAAAAAGGTGAGAGGCAAAATCCACTATGACTTTCAAATCACTGGGAGGCTTCCCCCCCCCCCCAATTTTCTTACACAACCTCATAAGTATGGAGTTATAATGCAGCATCAAATCTCTTTGACTAGTACTAGAGTTTCTTTCAAACCAAGACTGAGAGGTGTAACTTTTTTCCCTTCTCACATTTCATTATAAGGCCAGAAAAGAAGTCTGGTGGAGAATTCTAAATAAGCCATAAGTATCTGTGCAGCCGCTGAAGTCATTGTCAAGAACTGTAAAAGTTCTGTGATTTTAAACTACTTACAAACTAACAAGTTAGGCTGGCATGGCTTCACAGATGCTGGTAGGTGACAGGAGTTTCCTGAGTCAGAAGTGAAGTTTACAAATGGAAATAGCAATAGCCAGAGTATCAGCATTTCTCACCAACTTGCAAAGCATATATTTCTCTATGTCAATGTAAAGAGATTTGGATGACACTAGCACCTGAATTATAAGAGAGGAATCTTGAATTTAGGATATCTGGATATTTTGAAATGGCTCTGAATATGTCTTTGTTGTTGAGGAATATATCATATTTATTATACTAGACAAGAGACATGCCTGCCATTTGCCGTGAAGAGAGTAATCGGCATACACAGAAATGACGACTTGTATATAGAATATGTGGAAAACACTATGACTCAATAATAAGTAGACAGACAACTCTGTTGCTATATGGACAAGCATTTTGAAGAGACACATCATCAATGTCTACAAGTACCTTATAAGCACACAAAAGTATTCTCATTACCATTAATCACAAGGAAAATGACAATTACACTGCACTAAGTTTTCACTATTCCCACCAAGATATATAATATTTAAAAGACTAATAATATCTACTTTTGGAAAGGATATGGGACATTTTTCTTCCTTATTCATTGCTGGTGGGATTGAGAAAATACAAAACCACTTTGGGAAGATATTTGAGAGTGTCTTACAAGTGTAATTTTTTAAATATACAAATCAGCAATGTCATTCTCCGGTATTTATGTTATACCTTACTTACTTATTGCCTTCATTCTATAACCAGAACATAAACACAGTCACAAAGATGCAAATAAACATCTAAATTAGTGGTTCCCAATCCTGGCTGCATTAATATCTAAATATTTAACTATAAATTAAATTATATTATTGACTGTATTATAATATATATTATATATATAATATACATATTTTATATATTCATATATAAAACTATGTAATGAGCTATCTGGATATTGTTTTTTAAATACCTTTACCATTGATCATCACACACACACACACGCTCACACACACACACAACTACCAATCCCTGAGCTCCCTCCACACAAACTGAATCAGAATCTCTAAGGGCAAGACTGGGCATCACTGCCCTAGATGAAACAAAGCCCATAGGAGATCAAAATTATGTCAGCCACTATTATGGGAGGCAGTATTCCCACTTGCTTTAGTTGTCTGAAGGAACAATTAAATAGCAATATGAACTCTTTTCTAAGTAAGTCTTAAAATCACTGAAACCAAATATCATAATGACCAAAGTCAGAAATTATTTCTATCAACAAAATATTAGAAGCATCATAAATTTTAAAAACCCATAATAGTATAATTGGATTTAAAACTAAGTTCTATCACTGACCAGTTGTCTATCCTTGAAAAATAGTTTTAATTAAAAGCTTTATTCCACATGTAAATAGGAAAAAAAAAAAGGCCACATAAGGATATTCTGGGGATTGCTACACCATAAGCAGAAGCCATTCAGAAAAGCACTTGGCGTCCAGACACTGTTTGATGCATTAGTTATACTAATATTAATACCCATTAATAGTATCAGTAGTACTATTTCTTTTTTAAAAAATATTTTATTTATTTATTTGAGACAGAGAGAGAGCACAGAGAAAGAGAGAGAAGCAGACTCCCCACTGAGTGGAGAGCTCAATGCAGGGCTCAATCCCAGAACCCTGAGGTCATGACCTAAGCCGAAGGCAGAGGTTTAACCAATGGAGCAAGTCAGGTGTCTCTCAGTAGCACTATTTCTACCACTTTTACTTTCATCATCCTCCTACTATCAGGACAGAATGTGATAAAATGGATCTGCAGTCCTGGGGTCTATTTTGTTTTTAATTCTGATTCTTCTAGCAGATATATTTCCCAAGAGATTTCAATGGATTTTTATTAATATTATTTTTTAAATAAGATGATTGGTAGCCTGATAAAGCAATCGGACCCTTTACTTAGTTGAGAGGATTGAGTAGGAACTAACTGGTAAATGAAGATACTAATTATTAATACATATTAAGAAAGAAAAGTTTACCAAGTTGTGTCATGATTTTACAAAATAAGAATATTAGTTTCAGGTTTTCTCATGACTGTACTTTGTATTTAGAACATCTGTATTTCACACTTGTTTTGAGCTGAATTACATCTCCCATCAGTGATTTCTGGGTGTAAGGCTAAATGCTTTCTGAAATGTAAGCCTGTGTGTGTGTGTGTGTGTGTGTGTGTGTGTGTGTGTGTGTGTGTGTGCGCGCGCGCACGTGCGCATGCATGTGTGTATGTACACACCCCAAATTAGTTACTATGGACAATTATAGCTAGCAACTGCACTTAACTGAATATGAAAAGGTATAAGATTTTTAATTTAAAAGCTATAGACAAAACAACTAACTGTTATTAGAATTGTGGATCTGATAATATTTCTCTCAATATTGTGTTTTTCTTTTTTTGTGTGTGTGGTATGTTAAGCTGTTCACACATGTGGTTAGAGCAATAAGAAAAATTAGTCGTGATGGGTAAAATTTTTATGGCACATATTACCAACTTCCATTTACCTCTGCTGAAATTTAGATTATGAGCAGCAATTAAATTTCTAAGTTGATGTTTGCAACCTAAGTTAGAATGACCCTGGGAAATACATGTGAGAAAATGGTTTCTACCTCTCACAGACTCCACATCAGATAATGGTTACACAAGCCACCAAATTTCCAAAAGCCAGTATTATTTCTTATTGTAGCTCCCTCTTTTTGTCCAATGTCTCATGTTCCACCAAATCATAAAGCTCTGATTATCTTACTTCATTAAGAGTTTTCATATCAATCACCTCCTCTATAACACCACTGCTCTACAGAGATTCAAATGCTCATTATATATTAGCTGAATTCCTCCAATAGATTGCTAACTTTTTTCTCTTCATTAGCTCTGAATCTTTTAACTTATCTCACTGACCAGCTGACAAAATGATTTTCATAAAATGTATCACTCTTCTGATTTCAATACATTTTTATAACTGTAGCGTCACATGCAAGGATTTACACTCTTTTTCTTTCCAGTTATAAATCTCCTAAATGTCCTTGCTTCATGATCATAACTGATATTTTTGTGGCCTCTGCTGTAATTAACTTGGCCTTGGATATCATGGACAATACACAAAATGTCACCAACTTGTTTGAAATAGGGTTGAGACCTTGCACTAGTATCTTCAATATTACTTACTATGTGTGTGTAGGGAAATGTCTATCCAGAAGGAAGGTGAAACTCTCATTCCCCAGAATCTTTAAGAGTGAAAAATCCATGCTGTTTGCCTCTACCCATCCTTCCTAAGCCAACATTTATCACCTAAGACAAAACAGCCATCCAATTCTAATGTCCCTAAAATCTTTTCCGGTGACTCTTATAAATGTTTCCTTAGGAAATCAGGGCTAACGTTCAGGTATAGACTTTTAGGCTATGGTATGAATGCTAGTTTAAAAGAGATGAAAACTCACTGGAGACATTTGCTCAGAAGTATCATGTATTCAAAACAAATAGATCCATTAAAATTCCATTGCAGGGGCGCCTGGGTGGCTCAGTCACTATGGGTCTGCCTTCAGCCCAGGTCATGATCCCAGGGTGCTGGAATGGAGCCCCGCATCAGGCTCGCTGCTCGGTGGGAAGCTTACTTCTCCCTCTCCTGGTCCCCCTGCTGGTGTTCCCTCTCTTGCTGTGTCTCTCTCTGTCAAACAAATAAATAAAATCTTAAACAAAAAATCCATTGCAATGTTCTAGGTAAGAGGGAATATGGTTAGGGTAATGACAACAGCAAGGAAAAGTATTTGGATAGCGATTATAAATATTACAACGTTTAGCCAAAAAAATTTGATTACACTAAATATAGGATGAAAGCATAAGAGGCATCAAACCTGATGTAAGGTTTTTGGCCTAAACTACAGACAAAAGAATGAGGGAACACTATGGGAACAGCCTGATTTTTTCAAACAAAACTAAAAATCAAGAATTAAATTTTGGTTATTTCAATTTACAGATACTAATTAGAATTCCAAGAACAGAATTTCAGATGGTAGTTAGATATGTGTCAATATAGAGACACAGGTATGAAACTTGACATATATTTGGCAACTGAATTAACTCCCAAATCTGTGTCTTAACAACAAAATATTTATTTATTAAATCACAGTTCAGTGTATACTGTATGACTCTCCAAGAAATGGCACTGTGTTCTTTTCTCCTATCATTTTATGTTGCCATCTGTAATTTTTTTAATTTGAATATAGTTGACACACAACATTATGCTCATTGCACATGTACAACATAGTGATTCAAGAACTCTAGACATTATGTTATGCTCACAAGTGTAGCTACCAACTGTCGCCATGCAACACTATCACAATACCATTTATTATATTCCATATATTCCTGTACATTTTATTCCCATGACTTATCCCATAACTGGAAGCCTGTACCTCCCACTCCCCTTCACCCATTTTGCCCATTTTGCCCATCCCCACATCCCTTCCCTCTAGAAACTATCAGTTTGTTCTCTGTATTATAGGTCTGATTCTGCTCTTTGTTTGTTTTGTTTTGGATTCCACATTATTGAAATCACATGGTATTTGTCTTTATGCAAGATAGTTCACTTAGCATAATACCCTCTAGGTCCATTGCTGTTCTTGAAAATGGCAAGATTTCATCTTTTTTATGGCCAAATACTATTTCACTGTGTATGTATATATATATATATATCTCACATCTTCTTTATCCATCCATCCATCAATGAGCACTTGGGCTGCTTCCATCTCCTTGCTACTGTAAATAACCCAATTAAAAGTTAGGCGAAGGCCCTGAAGAGACATTTTTCCAAAGACATACAGATGGCCAGCAGACAAATGAAAATATGCTCAGCATCCCGAATCATCTGGGAAATACAAATATAAAGCACAACGAGATATCATATCTTTCAGGATGCTAGCATCAAAAGGTAAGAAATAACAAGTGTTGGCAAGGATATGGAGAAAAAGGAACCCTCCTGATCTGTTAGTGGAAATGTAAATTGTTGCATCCATAAAACAGTATTATACATTCCTCGACTAAAATTAAAATGGGAATACCATAGGATCCAGTAATTCCACTCCTGGGTATTTACCTAAAGAAAATGAAAACACTAATTTGAAAAAATATGTGCTCTCATTTGTTTATTGCAGCATCATTTACAACATAGCCAAGATATGGAAGAAGCCCAAGCATTCATCAATAGATGAATAGATAAGGGGAATGTGTGATGTCATTATCTTAAATGTATGGCCTGTGTCACCACCACAGCAGACAAACGAGAATATAGAAAGCATGTAGGGACCATTATGCCTAGGCCTGAAGGATTAAATATACTTCTTTCTGCATAATATATATATTTTTTAGATTTTATTTCTTTATTTGACAGAGAGAGATTACAAGTAGGCAGAGAGGCAGGCAGAGAGAGAGGGGGAAGCAGTCTCCCCACTGAGCCGGATGTGGGCCTTGATCCCAGGACCCTGAGATCATGACCTGAGCTGAAGGCAGAGGCTTTAACCCACTGAGCCACCCAGGCACCCTCTTTCTGCGAAATATTGATCAGAACACAGTCATAAAACTAACTGCAGAAGAAAACTGAGAAATGTTTTCATCATATCTTTTCATGGATAGATAATGATCAATAAATACTTGGCAGTCTTTGACACACACTTATGTGGAATTAATGAAGGCTCACTTTGCGAGATTACACTACACCGTGGTTAAATGGCTCTTGTTTATTCTGTGGGGAGGGATTTCTTTTGACACAGGCGCACTTCTGGGCACAGATAATGTGTACCATAGAAAATAACTAGGCAGGGCTATCTCATACTATAAGAAGACTTAAAAAGGGAATTTAGGAAAGGTATCTTGTGCTCTAGTAAAGGGATAAATAGGCAGGAATATCTTGTGCCACAAGAGGGCTTTAGACCAAACATTTTGCTATAAATGGTTATGTTCTCTTAACTGGGAGAATCAATTGTGTCAAATGAGCAGCTAACATGACTTCTGAGAAATGACAATTGGATTCCACATTTGGAGGTTAATTGCTGCTTGAGAGAAATGATGAAGACAAAGACCCGTTTACAGTCAATCAAAAGAAGAGAAATATTATAGCTGTAAAAATGAGCAGAGATATGGGCCATAGTCAGAAAGAGTTGTAGAGTCATAAAAGAGATTTACTTTTTTTTTGTATGTGTGTATACTTTTCATACATATGACTTATTTTAAAAAACTGAAAATGTGTGCCTTTTCATCTCCTTTACTTATTTTTCCTATCCCTTAATCCCCTTCCTATTGGCAATCACTAGTTTGTTTTTTATGAGTCTTTTTCTCTTTTTTGGTTTTTCCTTGTTTATTCATTTTTTTGTTTTGTTTTTAGACTCAACATTCAAAGGAAATCATGGTATTTGTCTTTTTTGGACATATTTCACTTAGCATGATACCCTCTAGGTCTATCTGTGTCATCACGAAAGGCAAGATCTCATTATTTTTTTCATGAATGAGTAATACTCAATTGCGTATGTACTCCCCACATTTATCCATTCATCATCAATGGATGGGGATTTGCTTTTCCTCCTTCTCTTTTTTTTTCATGTGCTGGCTTGTACAATGACTGGAGTGATGCACTAAAGATAAAACCGTCATGAAGATTTGAACAGGACAGGAATAACTGCATATGTAATGTGACCAAACAATCAACATGCCTTGGATTCAGTACACAGGAACACCTGGCATTACTCAGGACAACAAATGATTCATCATTCAGTCAAAAGGCAAGGAAGCTAAGAATTCTGGTAATTTTTATGTGTTTGAGTTTGGCTTCATTTTTATCCAAAGCCCTCTGGAATTGAAATACTAGACTAGAAGGGAAGTACTTACAGGTCATGCATGCAGGCTAGAATGTGGGTTGCTTGGGCACCATAGAAGTGTTACAACTGATAGCGACAAGATCTAGGATTTCACCATGGAATGATGGGCAAGTAGATAAGAAAAAAAGATATTTGGGGATGAACTCAGGGATTTGAGGATACATAATCTGTGTAGCTATATCAAATATAGGTTTATTTACTTTTGTTTTTCTTAGAGTAAATTTCCTCCCAGAAGATTCCTGAATCTCTCATTAAAATAGAACAAAATGANATTAAAAAAAAAGTTTGATTGTGCAAATATATAGATCTTTAGTTTATAACAAAAGACTCAATATCACTTTTAAAACACACTTGATCAAGAAATAAATGTAACTGTTAATACCAATTTATAAACTAATATGTATATTAAAATACTGCTCAGGAAATATTAAGATATGAGCAAGCAGACTGAATCCAAACTTATATATAATTGGGTCTTTTTTACACTGCACTTTCAAATATATCAGGAAGGAGGAGGAAGGAGAGAGGGTGGAGGGAGGGTAGAAATTAAAAGAAAAATATCTAAGAATAATTNTTTATTAAGTTATTAAATTTCATTTTTTTCTTAAGTTTGATTGTGCAGGGCGCCTGGGTGGCTCAGTGGGTTAAAGCCTCTGCCTTCGGCTCAGGTCATGATCTCAGGGTCCTGGGATTGAGGCCCGCATTGGGCTCCCTGCTCAGCGGGGAGCCTGCTTCCTCCTCTCTCTCTGCCTGCCTCTCTGCCTACTTGTAATGTCTCTCTCTGTCAAATAAATAAACAAAATATTAAAAAAAAGTTTGATTGTGCAAATATATAGATCTTTAGTTTATAACAAAAGACTCAGTATCACTTTTAAAACACACTTGATCAAGAAATAAATGTAACTGTTAATACCAATTTATAAACTAATATGTATATTAAAATACTGCTCAGGAAATATTAAGATATGAGCAAGCAGACTGAATCCAAACTTATATATAATTGGGTCTTTTTTACACTGCACTTTCAAATATATCAGGAAGGAGGAGGAAGGAGAGAGGGTGGAGGGAGGGTAGAAATTAAAAGAAAAATATCTAAGAATAATTTTCTTAGTCGCAGGAGAAATGATGTTATATTGCAACACACATTTAAAATCAAAGGAAAAAAAAGCTCCATTCACTACTTCCCTGCTACTCTTCTTTCTGGAGTCCTGCCAAATGTCATTATTAAGGGTGGCTATTTACATACAGTGCCATAACATGATAAGCTTAAAGGTCAAAGTCTGTAGTAGAAAGGACTTCATTAAAAAGGCCACATTTTAGAAATAAGAAGGCCTTTTTACAAGTAATGTTAAATGGGGAATTAAGGCAATGACCCAAATAATTAAAGTAAAACAAACCTTATGAATCTGAGAGAAAAATAGAAGTTCGAGGTTTAAATCATCACAAATTACTGTCTACATTCATCAAATTAATGGGGTAATTGCTTGGCATGCACTTTAAATAGGCTACATATCTTCCAACTGAAGTCATATTTATATCCAGACACTGATTTATTGACTTTTGTTTTATTCTTTCCAAAAGTCTTAGTGATTGATTTCTTTTAACAAAATGAACTAATTCTGATATTAAGACACTAGAAATTTGTAATTGTTCTAAGTGATTGTGTTTATTTTCATTTTTGGAAATCTGTACATTATAAGGGTCATACAAATATTAAAATTGTCTAGTAACAAAGGTTGAAACTGAATAAAATTTTATTCATTTACTATCTAAAATGTGGATTTAGAAGCAATGACTGCTACAAGTCTGCATACCTATTACTTCCTAAAATCCTTTTAAAGCCAATGATTGCAGAGTCCATGATCTCATATATGTCATATTCGTCAAAGGGCTCTGTCAACTGATATCAAATGATGGACATTTTTCTGTTCCAGCTGCTTCTTCTGCTCCCTTTCATCTCTTCCTCTATCTTTTTCCCCCACCCTCTATCCCTTCCTTCTAGTTCATTCTTTCTTTGCCACAGGAGAACAATGGAAAACAAAACATAGTAAAGCATATAGGAAACATTTACTAAAAATAGGATACCATCTTGGGGTTTTGAGTGTTTAAGCCTAAACTAAGTTATATACAACTATTTAAAAAAAATAAAGTTCACATTTTAAATTAGATGGTAACTTTAAGACAACAAAATTAAAATAATAAAATTAAATAATTAAAATAAACCACCGTAAAAGAAACAAAAAATATTTTTAATTATGAGAATGAGTCTGGCTGTTGCCTGGGTATGAGGCGGGAGCAAGTGCAGATAAGAACCAGAATGGCACACCTAGAAAATGATATCAAAACATTCTGCAGTAGAGGTTGTCACACTTGTGAAACTAATGGAACATGTCTGGGAGATAAAATTCTTCCTGACCCCCAAACTCTCCAAGGAAGTTTGAGCAACAGACAGCCGCATTCCTCTTAAGGCATACAAGGTGGTACTGAGGGAAAGACATAAATTTTAGGACAGAGATAGCTAAATGTATCTCCTCTACTGAACAGTTTGAATCAGAGAGAATTAGAGTCATAGAAATACAAGCTACCTTAATCCTGGATTTAGCAACCTGCTAAATATTAGCCTATGTAGGGGGTATTGGTGACCAATAGTGAAGTGAGATGATTAATTATGGAAATCTAAGAGACAGGATAAGTCAATTCCAAGTAGAATTTGTAATTTGCCCATCCTCGAATACTTGCCAAGTGACACTGGAAGGGTTTTATTTAAATCCCACTGCAGACTATAGAAGCATATAATATTATTATATTCTATATTCTATTATCTATATATGACATCTATAAAAGATGTCATCTGGATGCTGCATGTAAGGATACTTCAGAGGAAGATAACAAAGATGAAAAATTAAAGTTTCAGGGTCAGTACCCTTTAAGTATGAAATGTAAACATGGGGAAAAGACATTCAAGTAAAAAATTAAAATAGCACTCATGTGAGAACAGATCAGAGACAAATCTACCAATGAGAGAGAAGTGCATAATAACAAGTTTTTGAGTTAGAAATGAATTACTGGAAATCACATGAGATTTGCCAAATTGCTAAATAATGTTGCATCCAGTCCTGAAATGTTGTTGGAGAAAATTAAATCCTTATAATTTGGCAAGGAACAGTAGCATCTGTACAACTCAAAGAGAATATTACTATTTTTAAAAAAGATTTTATTTATTTATTTGACAGAGAGAAAGAGATCACAAGGAGGCTGAGAGACAGGCAGAGAGAGAGGAGGAAGCAGGCTCCCTGCCAAGCAGAGAGCCCGATGTGGGCCTCAATCCCAGGACCCTGAGATCATGACCTGAGCCAAAGGCAGAGGCTTTAACCCACTGAGCCACCCAGGAGCCCCAAAGAGAATATTACTGATTGACTTTTTTTTTTCTACTTACAAGGTGCAATTTAACCCCACCCCCCAAAAAAAGATTTCTATGTTCCTATTACATAGTCTTTCTGTAGCCTATTGTTGAGAGAAGTAACTATGGAATGGTCACACTGGTAGGTATTTCAGAGTTCACACTGAAGGACAATGGTCCTATAGTTCAGGGGAGTTTAAGGAATATAAAAAAAACAGCCCTGGACTTATCTGCAGTCATTGTTATAGATTTATGGAGTGTGGTCTAGAGCTCCTGCTTTAGGGGGGACTGTTAGATTGAGGAAGTTTGGGGAATTCTTTCCTTCTTCATCTTTTATACCCCAGACCTTAAATATTGTGAACCTTAAATGTGATGCAAATTATACACTTCATAAGAACAAAGTTGACAGTAATAGATGTTCAAAATTCATGCAAACACATTCAATTTTACTATATAGACAATTTACACCAAATTGTGAAAAGATACTAATTTTGATACTGAAGGATAGTTTATCAAATGGGTAGATAATATGAAAGTTACTTAACCAGAATTAAGGTATTTTTGTATGTTCTCAAATTCACAGACTTAATAAATTGATACATTTGAACTCCTGAAATAATGTTTTTCAAATATCTCCAAAGTTATTCATATTTATACAATATAGAGTGAAATGGTGGTTTAATAGTTATTCTTCCAAAAGACTGAGCTATGAAAACATTCATTTTATAATACCTATTGAATCTTACTACTAAATAACTGGAACACATCAAGAAACAAAGCAGAAAAACCTTTTACTTCCCCCAGGATTCTGGGTTTAGTGGCTTGTTTGCATGTGATGAAAAGAGAAATAAGCTAGTCTAGCTACATGTAATTGAAATAATGATCATAGTCTGACTAATCCAAGGGAAGTATAAGATTTTCAAGGTTTGTTTTGTTTCTCAATTCATATGTGGCACTTAGAGAGTATTCAAATTTAAGTGTATGGTTTGAAGTTGGATTATATATATACTCATGTAACCCCTTACACATTTCCGTCAAATAATAGAACATCTTGAGTAGTTCAGAATCCTATCTGATGCCCTCTCATTGGTACTATCAATTCCCCTAGTGAAGATAATGACTACTTTTATTTCTATTAGCAGAGATTAGTTTTGCCTGATTTGGAATTTCTTACATTTTACATTCCACATAGTATCTGTGTTTTGCATGTAGCTATTTTTCTACTTATTGTTACATTATATTCAATTGTATAAATATATAAACATTTATTTCTCTATTCAACTGATAATGATATTTGGCATCAGGTTTAGTTTTGTAGTACTTCAAAGAAATAGGTATATGGGGCAACTGGGTGACTCAGTTGGTTAAGGGTCTTAACCCTTAGTTCAGGCCATGATCCCAGGGTCCTGGGATCCAGCCACACATCAGGTTCCCTGCTCAGGGGGGAGTCTACTTCTCCCTCTCCTTCTTCTGCTCCCCCTACTTGTGCTCCCTGTCTCAAATAAATAGAGAAAATCTTTCAAAAAAAAAAAAAAAAAAAAAAGGAAGGAAGGAAGAAAGGAAAGAAAAAAGAAAGGAAGAAAGAAAGAAGTAGGTGTGTATGTCTTTCAGTGGGCATATGTGTTGTACACATATCTGTTAGATGTTCCATTATGAAAAATTTATGGTCATAGGTCATGAATATGCTTAATGCTAAAAAGTTTTCTGACATGATTGCACTAATTTACAATCTTACCAGTATTGTCCAAAAGCTCAGTTGTCTCAAGTTTTTCCATACTCTCATCAAAAGTTAGAATTTCCTATGTTTTGAATTCTAATTAATCTGGTATTTGTGTAGCACTATCTCATGTTGGTTTTAATTTGCACTTACTAAAGAAAAGTTAAACTGAAACAAAGTTCTATTGGAAGAAAAAGCCATACTGAAAACAAGTTTATACATTTATTGACCATTGAAATAGTATTTTTATGAATGCCTTTTTCACTCTCATTTCATTATCTTGGCTTTTTTCTCATGTACATTAGAGTTTTTAGAATATGTTTTAATACAGCAACAGATATATGTAGTAGAAAAATGCATGTAGTTTTTAGAAAGGGATAATACTACTCACGACTTGGTTTCATTCTCTTAATTGGATATTTTCATGAAGAGAAGTTCTTCACTGTAATCCATTTGGTTAATTTTCATTTTTTTCCACAGGTAATGCTTTTGACATTCTATTTAAGAAAACCTTATCTAAAGTTACTATGAGTTTATAAAGATATTCTTTATGTTTCTTTCTGTAAACTTTATTGTTATACATTTCTGTTTTAAGTTTATAAAACATCTGAAATTAATGTTTGTGTACAGTATGAGTTAAAAGTAAAGGTTCATAGTTTTCAAAAAAGCATAGCCAATAAATCCAGTGCAAACTACTCCAAATGAAATGAAACGGTAACTGTTGTAAATTAGGTGACCACATTTTCAGGCTTCTGTTTCTGTATTCTCTATTCTCTTCCATTGGTTTGTCTATCCCTACATCCATAATGACATTGTTTTAATTATTATAGCTTCATTATATGTCAGCAAACCTGGTCCTTTAAATTCTCCAACTTTTTTCCATATAAAAGATTACCCTTTACATTTTAGAATCCAATTCTCAAATCTCAGATTTAAAAAAAAATCTTTATTGGGATTATTTTCCCTCAATAGACAGACAATATAGATTGAACTCTGTTCAGAGTGGGTTTTAATCATTGTTAAGACTTTTGTGTCTGTATTTCCCCTTAGAACTAAGAGATAGTCCATGCAAGATACACGTATTTTGTGTCTCTGCTGAATATCCGAGATACACCCCAGGTTCCCTATGGCTTCATATGCTCCGGATCTCATCCTCTGTCTTACAAGTAGCTCATGGCTGCCAAATATTTTCTTTCACCCTTAGCCTCCCTACTACTACTTTCTGTTGGAATTCTTGGCTCTCTCATAGCAGAGCCTCATCTATTAGTCTACCCTGCCTTGCTTTGGCTATCACCATTGCCTCATGTTGGAACTGATAAAAAATGGCTGGAAAGAGCACCGTTAGCCAAATGATGAAAACCTGCTACACATTTTATGAGTGGCTGGTCTGTGAACTTTGCTTCCCTATAGCATCCGCTGAAAACCAAACTTTGTCCCTACTTCTACGTTTGTGTCTGTCAGTTTCTAGGCAGCAGGAAGAGCAGGAGATGATGCAATCATGGTCCCCATGTCCCTTAAAACTAGAAGTGCAAGAGAAGCTATAAAAAAAGGAAAATATTGAATTTCCTGTTTTTAATAAAAGAAAAAGGCCATAGGAAGCATACAGCATCTAGAACAAGCTTGGGATAGGGAGGAGCAAGCAATCAGTGATGAGGATAAAGAAAGATTTATCTGGCTGGAAGAGATAATGTGCAAGAGAAAATAAAAAACACAGGCATATTCTCTACCAAGTTGTATAAAGAGAAACATGAAATGCAAATGAATCACAGACCGCGGTCTGTTGTGTTGATGAAAGGAATCAACACCTTTACATTGCTAATTTTTTATTTTTATTTTATTTATTTATTTATTTATTTATTTATTTATTTATTTATTTATTTATTTATTTATTGGCATACAGGAAGAGTTTCCTTGCTAATTCTGGTTTCACAGGCAGGGGTTCTACCAACTGTCTTATCTCTGGGGCTTCCTGAGGTATCACAGTGCAAATGCTTAAAGCATGACATATGCAAGTGAAGATCCCAGTCCTTTCTGGATACAAACCAATTCAGTTTGCAGGTTAAAAACCCTATCATGCCTCATTCTCTGCCTTCCGTGACCCTGATACTCAAATCTTCACAGAGTGCATCATTTTCTGCAAGACTGTAAACACATGTGCCCATTTCTGTATTTAATATCTGCCCACCCATGAATAAAGTACTTGATAAGGAGACTGCTCATGAGGAGCTTACTGATTGTACATTGCACATAAAGACTGCAAACCAACTTACTCAAAGACCACTGCTGGAGAAATCATCTTGACAGCATGTGGAAATGAGGGACTACGTTTAAAATTGGAGATCCTGGGGTTCCTGGGTGACTCAGTCAGTTAAGTGTATGGCTCTTGGTTTTGGCTCAGGTCATGATCTCACGGTGGTGAGATGAGCCCCGTGTGGGGCTTCGCACCCAGAGTGGAGCTGTCTTCAGATTCTCTCCCTCTGCTTCTCTCCCCCCACCTCTTTAAAATATATAAGCAAATAAAATCTAAAATCGGAGATCCTAAACACCAAAGAAAGACTAAAAGGAAAAGGAATCTTTAAGGAAAAAAGCCTTCAAGGAAATTCAAGATTCTTATACCCTTGGCTTTATAGTTCATTTTGGAAGTTAAAAGAAATATAATTTTAAAATATTCAAATGTTATTGATAAATATTAACTTTTAACATTAACTTTATTGCATGCACTAAGCGGTCAGATTAAGGTGTTAAATCAACATTTTCTGTTTTTATTATTTTCAGATTAGATATTCAGATATAAAGAGAACTCAAACCTTTTTTTAAAGTACCTCAAATAACTCGAATGAGGATCCCTACAACCTAATTAAAAATTGAGAATAAAACTGAACTAACATCAGTCTTTCCTTCCAAATGGGAAATTAAGGCTAACTTAGTAGCAATTATCTCCTGGTATTGTGACCAACAGCAGCAGGCGAAACTATATTACTTTAACGATTTAAGATTATTAGCAGGCTGTAGTTTCATAAAGGTAGAAAACAAATGTAGACAATAGCTCGTAAGCTGATTGGTGTTGCTAGCTTCTTTCCCGCTGATTTACAATTCCTCTTTTCTCCGATATATTAAATTCATTTTTTAATGCATGTTAATTTAGATAAGGGTAATTTGCATTCTATACAGAATAATGTTAAGGGCTGTAAATTATGCTCAGCTGTCATAGCAAAGGAATATTAATGTGCTTGTAGGTATTTGTGTGTGTGTATGTGTGTACATATATATTTCAAATTTTCTAAAAAGAAAATAAACATTGAGAAGGATAGCAAGGGAAGGCACAATTTTGGTACCTCAGAAGCAGACAAAATATTTCAAGAACATATGAATTATTTTCTGCATCAATAATGGTGGGAGTTGACTAATATCGTATCAGAAAGAATGCCCACTGGGATTTGTCAACATGGAAGCTTCTCGTGATCAAAAATAATAATCTTGGGGCGCCTGGGTGGCTCAGTGGGTTAATGCCTCTGCTTTCGGCTCAGGTCATGATCTCAGGGTCCTGGGATCGAGGCCCGCATCGGGCTCCCTGCTCGGCGGGGAGCCTGCTTCCCCCTCTCTCTCTCTGCCTGCCTCTCTGCCTACTTGTGATCTCTCTCCCTCTGTGAAATAAATAAATAAAATCTTAAAAAAAATAATAATAATAATCTTGGTGACAAGGGGAAGATGAAACTCAAAGTGCAGTGGGTTGAGAAGAGAATGAGAGGTGAAAAAGATGAGAGTAATTAACTCTTTAGAGAAGAGGAAGTTGTGTTCCCTTTATTCTCTGACACTTTAAAAACCTAATGAGAAACAGTTTGGAGTAGTACAACTTTAGAAATGAAGTCTATTTATTAATGAAACAGAATTTGAAAATAGACTGAGAAATTGGAGAGCTTCAATGTGTATCTACCAGTACTAGGTAAAGGGAAACATTTTGTAACACTTGTTTCTTTGTGGGGACAAGAAATTGACTTAGTAAAAGCCTACTTTACTTCTGTTTTTACCTGACCTACACTATGTAACTTTTAAAATAGTTGCTTGTCTTTGCTAAAATAGGCTTTAGGAGTAATTTGTTCATAACTTTCCTCTAAATCATCTCCCAGGCTTTTCCAGAGGGACGCTAAAGCAAAATTGATCCTGAATCAAAAAGAAACAGTGATTCTGACAAATATATCAAAAAACTGTGATTTCTCTGACATTCCATGTTTCTTCCCCCCCCCCAAGGAAGATAGATGAAATTAACCATGTTCCTAGAAGACAATGAGCTCAGCTCTTAGCCCTATTGGGGTTACTTAGGAAAAAAAAAATCCTTATCCTCCAATCTGTAAGTCACTGAGTCAGGATAAGGTTTGGCTTACACTTAAAAGTTTCCTATTGTATTTCTTACCCATTGTATCACTCAGCATTAATAATGGGTCATGATCTGTGTATTTTTCTCTGCCTTGATTTAGGTATTTTCTCTTTCTAGAATGAATTTTTTTTTTTTAATGAGGTTGACTTGAAGGTACGTGGTATTCACTCACCCTATGCTAAGGCCTTTTGGATGTTACATGTACTTAGGATTTATTTCCTTTTCAGTGATGGAATTTGATACACATTTTAAGTTTGTGGGTTTGGGATAGATGAAGGCAAAGCTGCCCACTGAGTTTAATATTGCCTGCAAAACACACACTCTATATTGAATTTAGGAGTGAAATCCCGAGACAGAATTAAAGTATTAATTGCTTCATGCTTCAGCATCTACTCATAAACGTCCCACTTAGATTTTGAGGGGAAGAGTGGCTTGTTAAGAGTAGAATCCAGTTTGGAGAATTTGATATCACAGATGTCTGTCTTCATCTTGCATCCATTACTGATATGACTAAGGATTTCTGCCCATTTTATTGTAAAGAATGACAAAATCTCATCTCATTTCTAGTTTTTCATACTTCACAGTGATGTCACAGGAGTCTTATCTTATTCTTTTAAAGATGAAAAATCTTCCAGTTTAAGAGAAAATCAATGTTCCCTGGTGCTCAGGAATGAGCTGATTATTTGTCATAATTCTAAACAAAAAGATAGGATCATTTAAATGGGATTTCAAATATCTGAGAGGAATCTTACCATTCAAACTATAAGCACAGCCTTTTACTATTATCAGAGCTGACTAGTTAACAGAAGTGAGTCATTAGACCCATAACTAGACATTTCATTAAGATGCACAAATAAACTAATACTAATATTTCAACTCTTGCCTAATATGCACGTAGAAAATAGTACTGGCAAACACTGACTTCTTTTTTCTATATTACTAAATTTTCCTAATCACGTTTTGCTTTCACTTATTAATATAAAAACACACAGGGGAAAGAAAACAAAGGAAGCAAAACTAAATTCACAGTGGGCCACTGAGTGGAAATGGGGACACTAGCTCTTACGTAGTCAGATGGATATTTTCCAGGTCTTCTCTAATTTCACTTTGCAGCACACTTCTTATCCCTTCTGAGCAGGTGACACGGTCCCTATATTCTCCTGATTATTGTCCTATCTTTCTGGCTGTTCCTTCTTCCCACCCTCTCTTCCTTTAAACTGAGAGCGAGCTTTAATGACACACCAAACTTGCAATAAACACAGACCCATTTTCTCATAATCTAGAGTTTCACCTATTCTTTATTTCACTATTTTGGCCTAAATCACCAAAATCTGTTGTCCGACCACTAGAATCGCTGTTTTCTATTGACTTCGCCTAAAGAACTCACACTTTTCATAGCCACGCACTGTCAATGTTGTTCGTTGTTTTCTTGTTTACTGTTAATATTTATTAAGTAATACATTTATCATTCCTGTGCTTATTATAGTGAGAGAGCTTCATATTTGAAAAAAGCCTTTAAATTATCATATCTGTTATTAATATGATAATCTATTTTATGGCTAACATTCCACACCGTAATTTCCACTGCATACCTTCCCAGCATGTTTCCACCCTTGTCATACATTTGTATTCATGATCTAGTCTTACAGCCATTCCTTGTGGGAAAATACGGTATGTTCTTTCTGGACTCAAGGATCGCTTTACTTGCTATCTTGAATAGCGTTTCTGTACTTTTATATTGACTAACTCTGATTTGACATTTAAGTATCCGCTTAAATGTTACTTTGTAATTAAGCATTTATTGATCTCTAAAATCGATTGAATGGCCAGGGTATATGGACTCACAGCATGCCGCATTTTACATGTTTTAAAACTTATAACACACTACGGAGTCTATTTGACTGTCTAGCACAGTACAGTGTAAACCCTACAGAGGACGGGGTGATATGTCTGGGGCACAAGGGTATTTCCAGGACTGCTTTCATGCATGCTGCATGGGACAGGATCAACTGATGAATTAATACACCTTGTCTTAGAATTCACTTGACTTTTGGAAGACATGAAAATGCAACTGAAGTGAATTATCCCAATGAATTAGTAACTGTTCTTTATGGTAGGAAGTATTTTTTATCTCACACAAATCTCCATTTGCTGTATGCCAGTATTATCTCAGAATAAAGTAGTTTATTAGTTCTAAAAATCAGGAAAACATTTAAGGGTATGTGTAAAGGCCTGAAACATTCTGGAATGAACACACTAGTCTACAGCTGCTTTTTAAAATGAACTTACACGAAAATAGTGGGTTTAAACAATAAAAATAAACTCAAATGACCAAGATAGTGAGAAATGAAAACAGAAATTGGACACAGAAAAAGCAAAAGGATGAAAGATGGGAAACTCTGAATAAGGCTGAGATTCTCAGAATGTCTCAGGAATTAGATGAGCCAATTTCCTCTGAAATTGTGGGGGGCCTCTGAAGCTAACAATAGGAGAAATCATATTATCTGTAAAAACAGAAAGTAGATCCGTGAGAGTTTTCATTATACCTTCACACTGGTAAATTGCCCCCTCTCCCTTTGACAGGAGGCTGTGAATTTTCTCTGTGGAGAAATGGAGCTCAACCGGACAGACTCAAAAGAGGTCTGAGATTAAAGCTGAGATTAAACTAAGATTAAAGTTACTATACTTTAAACATGGAAATAATTATAAAGTCTATCTTCAGAATAAAAGTGAGAACTCCTTCCAAGACACCATCTGCCACTAGCTATAAGAACCTTTAAGAACATGGTAGCCAAGCTTAAAAATGTCACACAGGAGACTAAAGGCTCCCTCTCAGGAACACTTACCAGCCTAAGGAAACAAACAAACAAACCAAACCAAACCAAACCAAACAAAATCCTTAAAGACATTCTTTTTTTTTATTATTATTATTGATTTCTTTATTTTAGAGAGAGAGGGTGCACGAGTGGGAAGAGGGGCAGAGGGAGAGGCAGAAACCCGAACAC
Source organism: Ailurus styani (assembly GCA_002007465.1). NCBI lineage: Eukaryota > Metazoa > Chordata > Mammalia > Carnivora > Ailuridae > Ailurus > Ailurus styani. Next base: position 2,395,106 of record LNAC01000003.1, on the reverse strand, counting down.
ACTCCCCACTGAACGCTTTGCTGGCTGCCCTGGGGCTTGATCCTAAGACAGGGAGAGCAAGACCTGAGTCTGCCGCCTAACCAACTGAGCCACTCAGGTGCTCCGCCACTCCCTTTTTTAGATATCCTTTCTGTAATGGACTAGAAAGATTACTCCACAAGACCAAGACCAAAACAAAACAAAACAAAAAAATTAGCAAATCCCATCAACCTACAAGAAGTTCCAATGAACTTACAGTCTTACTCTTAAATACGAAGATAGAGCCAAGAGTTACCCAACATTTGCAAGAAACTTCTAATATGAAACACAGATACCAAAGCAAGCTGACCCATAAAAGGAATCCAGAGAAAGAGAGAATTCAGGGAACAGAAAAGAAACAAAAGAACTGGTAATTAAAGACCATTAACATCCTGAAGAAAAGAATATTTATTTGGTAGGTAATCCATGCAAAACACTAGTAGACTCTACAAAGGGACAGTAAGAAAAACTTGCATAAGGCTTTCTTCAAGTAATAAATAAAATTGGTAAGCTAGCTTAAAGTACCGAGAGAAGAGTTATACTTCTTGTGGAAAGTTAAGGTATTTTTTATTGCAGACACACGAAAAATTAGGCAAACTGGAAACAAGTCTCTTATTAATTCTAGGGAAAACACGAACTATACATGTAAGGGAATAAAATCATAACATGGTAGATTTGCATCTTTAAGTCATAATTAATTACCAGATCTTTGTAATGTTAAAATATAATACTGAAGTAGCATAAAATTATAATGCAATTATAATATAAAATATATGGGAGGTATACATGAGAGGACAGATACAAGGAAGTTAGTTGCATTTTTCCTTAGTAGTAATCCTTAGTTACCCTTAGTGAAACTATTTCAAAAGAGGTAAGCCAAAAAATGCAAACATATTATTTTTGAGAAATGGAGACAAATTCAAAAGGCGTAACTACAGATGACCCAACCTTTGCCTCTGGATAATGGGAATCAGAATGGTGAGTGATATGACAGCCCTAAGTTTTTCATTATCTGTTGGGTAGAACTCTATTTTAACTATTAAAATTTGTACCTCTGATACAAATGTTTATAAACAAAGGAAACCACTTCACTCCCAGGTATTCTAAAAAGCCTTGCATACAAAAGCATATCATGACAAGCTTTACTCTAATCCTAAATAAATACATAATTACTCAGGACTCAGGTAAGGAAATTAATGAGATTTCTCTTTGAATATATGGGTTGGAAATTCTGTATATTTATTTCCTGAAATTATTTTCAATAATTAATAAGTGACAATTGCAACTTTAAAACAACTTTTATTAAAATATATTTTATACCCATATATATATATAGAAAGGTAATGAAGTAAATTAAAATGAGGTATGACTTTCCTAATATAATAAATGTAATTCTTTTAATTGTGATGAAAGTGCCCTGGAATTATGCATAATTTGGTACTTTGAGTATAAATGAAGACTTTCTAAACAAGGTAACTTATTTCCTTTGCTCTAGATGAACTGGCAGATATACCAACAAGCATAAAACACAAGTTTGGTGGGGTATTTTGTTTTGTTTGTTGTTTTTTTTTTTTTTTTTAGATTTATTTATTTATTTTGAAGGAGAGAGAGAGCTCAAGCAGGGGTCGGGGCAGAGGAAGAAAATCTGAAGTAGACTCTAATTCTTCCAAGAAATATGAGGTATTTGAAATATTCTGATTTGCTAACCAGTTCCACTGGATGAAAAACAATTTTTTTTTACTTTATTTTTTTTAAGTGATCCAAGATTCATTGTTTATGCACCACACCTAGTGCTCCTTGCAGTATGTGCCCTCCTTAATACCCATCACCAGGCTCACCTATCCCCTCCATAACCCTGAGTTTGTTTCTCAGAGTCCACAGTCTCTCATGGTTCATCTCCCCCTCCAATTTACCCCAATTCACCTTTCCTTTCCTTGTCTTAAGGTCCTCCATTTTATTCCTTATGTTCCACAAATAAGTGAAACCATATGATAATTGACTTTCTCTGTTTGACTTATTTCACTCAGCATTATTTCCTCCAGACCCATCCATGTTGATACAAAAGTTGGGTATTTATCCTTTCCGATGGCTGCATAATATTCCATTGTATATATGGACCACATCTTCTTTACCCATTCGTCTGTTGAAGGGCTCTTTCCACAGTTTGGTGATTGTGGACATTGCTGCTATGAGCACTGAGGTACACATGGCCTTTCTTTTCACTATATCTGTATCTTTGGGGTGCATACCCAGCAGTGCAAATGCAGGGTCATGGGTAACTCTATTTTTAATTTTTTGAGGAATCTCCACACTGTTTTCCAAAGTGGCTGCACCAACTTGCATTCCCACCAACAATGTAAGAGGGTTCCCCTTTCTCCACATCCTCTCCAACACTTGTTGTTTCCTGTCCTGTTGATTTTGGCCATTCTATTTGGTGGAAGGTGGTATCTCAATGTGGTTTTGATTTGAGTTTCCCTGGTGGCTAGTGATGACAAACATTTTTTTCATGTCTGTTAGCCATTTGTATATCTTCTTTGGAGAAGTGTCTGTTTATGTCTTCTGCCCATTTTTTGACATAACTATCTGGTTTTGGGGCGTTGAGCTTAAGTTCTTTATAGATCTTGGATATCAGCCCTTTGTCTGTAGTGTCATTTGCAAATATCTTCTCCAATTTCGTGGGTTGCCTTTTTGTTTTGTTGACTGTTACCCTTGCTGTGCAGAAGCTATTTATCTTGATGAAGTCCCAAAAGTTCATTTTCACTTTTGTTTCCTTTGCCTTTGAAGATGTGTCTTGAAAGAAGTTGCTCTGGCTGATGTCGAAGAGGTTACTGTCTATGTTCTCCTCTAGGATTTTGATAGATATCTGCCTCATGTTGAGGTTTTTCATCCATTTCGAGTTTACCTTTATGAGAGAATGGTCAGCTTTCATTCTTCTATACATAGCTGTCCAATTTTCCCAGCACCATTTATTGCAGAGTCTGTCTTTTTTCCACTGGATATTTTTTCCTGCTTTGTCGAAGATTATTTGACCATAGAGTTGAGGGTCCCTATCTGGATTCTCCACTTTGTTCCTTTGGTCTATGTGTCTGTTTTTGTGCCAGTACCATGCTGTCTTGGTGATCACAGCAATGTAGTAAAGCTTGAAATCAGGCAACGTGATGCCCCCAGTTTTGTTTTTCTTTTTAACATTTCCTTAGTGATTCAGGATCTTTTCTGGTTCCATACAAATTTTAGGATTGTTTATTCCAGCACTTTGAAAAATGCTGGTGGAATTTGATCGGATGGCATTGAAAGTATAGATTGCTCTGGGCAGTATAGACATTTTAACAATGTTTATTCTTCCAGTGCATGAGCATGGAATGCTTTTCCATCTTTTTGTATCTTCTTCAATTTCTTTTATGAGTGTTCTGTAGTTCTTCGAGTACAGATCCTTTACTTCTTTGGTTAGGTTTATTCCAAGGTATCTTATGGTTGTTGGTGCTATACTAAATGGAATTGATTCTCTGATTTCCCTTTCTATATTTTCATTGCTAGTGTATTAGAAAGCAACTGATTTCTGTGGATTGATTTTGTATCCTGCCAATTACTGAATTGCTGTATGAGTTCTAGTAGTTTGGGGGTTGAGTCTTTTGGGTTTTCCATATAAAGTATCACATGATCTGTGAAGAGTGAGAGTTTGACTTCTTTGCCAATTTAAATACCTTTTATTTCTTTTTGTTGTCTGATTGCTGTTGCTAGGACTTCTGGTACTATGTTGAACAAGAGTAGTGAGAGTGTGTTCCTGATCTCAATGGGAAGGCTGTCAGTTTTTCCCCATTGAGAATGATATTCGCTGTGGGTTTTTCATAGATAGATTTTATGAACTTGAGGAATGTTCCCTCTATCTCTATACTTTGGAGAGTTTTAATCAGGAACAGATGCTGTATTTTTTCTAATGCCTTTTCTGCATCAATTGAGAGGACCAAGTGGTTCTTCTCTCTTCTCTTACTTCTCTTATTCATTTGTTCTATTTGATTGATTTGCAAATGTTGAACCACCCTTGCATACCAGGGATAAATCTCGCCTGGTCATGGTGGATAATCTTCTAATGTACAGTTGGATCCTATCAGCTAGGATCTTGTTGAGAATCTTGGCATCCATATTCATCAGGGATATTGGTCTGAAATTCTCCTTTTTGATGGGGTTTTTACCTGGTTTGGGGATCAAGGTAATGGTGGCTTCATAGAAAGAGTCTGGAAGTTTTCCTCTGTTTCTATTTTTTGAAACAGCTTCAGGACAATAGTTATTATTTCTTCTATGAATGTTTGGTAGAATTCCCCAGGGAGTCCGTCAGGTCCTGGACTCTTCTTTTTTGGGAGGTTTTTGATCACTGCTTTAATTTCGTTACTAGATATTGGTCTATTCAGGTTGTCAATTTCTTCCTGTTTCAGTCTTGGAAGTTTATAGGTTTCCAGGAATGTATCCATTTCTTCTAGGTTGCTTAACTTATTGGCATATAACTGTTGATAATAGTTCCTGATGATTGTTTCTATTTCCTTGGTGTTAGTGAGGATCTCTCCCTTTTCATTTGTAATTTTATTAAATTGAGCCCTCTCTCTTTTCTTTTGGATTACTTTGGCCAGTGGTTTATAGATCTTGTTAATTCTTTCAAAGAACCAGCTTCTAGTTTTGTTGATGAGTTCTACTCTATCTCTAGTTTCTAACTCACTGATCTCTGCTGTAATCTTAATTATTTCCCTTCTTGTATGTGGTGTTGGCTTAATTTGTTGTTGATTTTCCAGTTCCGTAGGGTGAAAAGAGAATTGGTGTATTCAAGATCTTTCAATTTTTTTGAGTGAGGCTTGGATGGCTACGTATTTCCCCCTTAGGACTGCCTTTGCCATATCCCATAGATTTTGGACCAATGTGTTTTCATTCTCATCGTTTTCTATGAATTGTTTAAGTTCTTCTTTGATTTCCTGGTTGACCCAAACATTCTTGAGCAGGATGGTCTTTAGCTTCCAAGTGTTTGAATTCCTTCCAAATTTTTCTTGTGGTTGAGTTCCAGGTTCAAAGCATTGTGGTCTGAGAATATGCAGGGAATAACCTCAAATTTTGGTATCAGCTGAGCCCTGATTTGTGACCAAGTATGTGGTCTATTCTGGAGAAAGTTCCATGTGCACTCTAGAAGAATGAGTATCCTGTTGTTTTAGGGTGGAATGTTCTGTTTATATCTATGAGGTCCATCTGGCCCAATGTGTCATTCAAAGCTCTTGTTTCTTTGTTGATTTTCTCTTTAGATGATCTGTCTATTGCTAAGAGTGGCGTGTTAAGATCTCCTACAATTAATGTATTCATATCAATGTGACTCTTTATTTTGTTTAACAGTTGGGTTATGTAGTTGCCTGCTCCCATGTTGGGGGCATAAATATTTACAATTGTTAAATCTTCTTGGTGTATAGACACTTTAAGAATAATTTAGTATCCTTCTGTATCTCTGACTACAGTCTTTAGCTTAAAATCTGATTTACCCGATATGAGAATTGGTACCCCAGCTTTCTTTTGAGGCCCATTGGCATGAAAGATGGTTCTCCATCCCTTCACTTTCAGTCTAGATGTAACTTTAGGTTCAAAATGTGTCTCTTGTAGACAGCATATGGACGGGTCCTGTCGTTTTATCCAGTCTGAAACCCTGAGCCTTTTTTTGGGAACATTTAGCCTGTTCATGTTGAGAGTGATTATTGAAAGTTAAGTTTTTATTGACATCATGTTGCCTGTGAAGTCCTTGTTTCTATATGTTGTCTCTGTAGCTTTCTGTTCTATGTCACTCTTGGGTTCTTTCTTCTTTTGTAGAACACCCCTTAATATTTCTTGTAATGCTGGCTTGGTGGTCACATAATCTTTTAGACCTCACTGGTCTTGGAAGCTTTTTATCTCTCCATCCATTCTGAATGTCAGCCTTCCTGGATAAAGTATTCTTGGCTACATGTTCTTCTCATTTAGTGTCCTGAATATGTCTTGCCAGTTCTTCGTGGCTTGCCCGGTTTCTGTGGACAGGTCTGATGTTATTCTGATAGTCCTCCCTCTGTACATAAGGAATCTCTTCCCCCTAGCTGCCCTTAAGACCTCCTGTCTGAATTTATGGTTTGTGAATCTCACAATTAAGTGTCTGCAGTCTTTCTAGACTCATTGATCTTGGGAGGTGTCTTCTCTGCCTCTAGGACATGAACATTTGTTCCATTCCCCAGATTAGGAAAATTTTCATGCAGTATTTGATTAACTATATCTTCTAGTCTTCTCTCTTCCTCCACCCCCTCAGGAATCCCAATAATTCTGACATTGAAATGTTTCATGGTGTCATGTATTTCCCTAATTCTGTTTTCATGGCTTCTAAATTGTTTGTTCCAGAACTCTTCCTGATCCTGCTTTTCTATCAGACTGTCTTCTAGATCATTAATTCAATCTTCTGCCTCAGTTATCCTAGCAGTTAGAGTATTTAGATTAGATTGGATCTCCTTTATAGTATTTTTGACTTCTGCTAGATCAGCTATCACTTCCACCCTTAGAGAGTCTATGTTGCCACTAATGGTTTTCTCCAATCTAACCATTGCTTGGATAATTTTTACCCTGAATTCCATTTCCAACATATTGTTTATGTCTATATCCAATAGTTTTGTGGCAGAGGTCATCCTATGAATTTTTCCTCTGCTGAGTGTTCCTCCTCTTAGTCATTTTGGTGAGAGGTGGTTGAGGGGATGTATAGCTGAATATATTAATCACGATCCAGTCAAGGTGCCCCTTGGAAAGTTTCGGAGCAATCAGAAGTCACCACCAAAAAGAAAGAGAAAAGAAAAAAAGAGAAAAAGAGAAGAAAAAAAGAAAAAACCCAGCCAAAATGAGTCCCAGTACTAAGATTTATGAGGTACATAAACCAAAAATGAACAAACAAAAAGACTGACAAAAGTAAGAGACAAGGAAAAAAAAAAAGAAGAAAAACCCAGCCGAAATGAACCCCAAGAATAAGATTTATATGGTACAAAAACAAAAATAAATACACCAAAACACTGACAGAAGAATAAGATGGGAAGGTGGTTATAAACCCTTGATATGGGCGAGGAAGGTTATTTCAGTACTTCCTGGGTGTATCTTGTTATCTTTGTTAAAGGACTCAACTTTCCAGAGATACAGGGATATTAAAACTGGCTTATGTATAGGGATAGTATTGAATAGGGAAAAAAGATTACCTTGAAGCCTATATATATATATATATATATATATATATATATATATATATTAAAAAGAAAACAAGAAAAAGAAAACAAAACCCAGGTATATGTATGAAAAAAGTTCAAGTTACAATGTTATTATGAAATATGTTGTATTAAATATCTAGTTGTAATGGTAAGTAGGTTAAAAAAATAAAAGAAGAATCATGAGAACAAATTTTTAAAAAGTTGTATTTATGAAATATACAAGTTTGGGGGCAATACTGGGGACTAAATATATTGTTTTCCCCTGATGTTGGGGTTTTACAGTTTTATGGGGACCCTGTGGTTATTGTCCTCTTGTTCTTTTGGCTTGTCTTCTGGGGGAGGGGCCTGCCCCATTATTTTTCAGTCAGTGTTGCTTGGGCTGAGTTGCCATGCCACCTATCAAGGGGCTGAGCTCTGTGGAAACCAGTTTTTCAGGGTTTTGTTCTCTGGAGGTTTTTGTTCTTGGGTGGCTTTTTGAGGCTTTTCAGAAGGCTAGTGGAAAACAATAACAACAAAAATGTTTGCCCCAGTCCTTTGCCTCAGATAGAAACCTCAGTGCGCTCCCCCCTGGATTGTCCAGAACACACAGACCCCCCCTCTGCAGTCTCCACTGAACACTGCAACTTCCCACAGGTGATGCACACTCCCAGCCCATGTCTCAGTGGTCGCCTGAGCCCCGCCCCCTCTTGTCTCTGCACCACTGTGCCACCAAGACTGCAGCCGATCTTGGCTCCTGGGAGCCCCATCCTGGTGGCTGTCAGGACTGCTCTCTGGGGTCCACGGCCATGAACTGGCAGCAGTGCAGGTTGTGGATGGCTGCGGATTCAGAGACTGTAGGCCGGTGCCCACAACAAGTTCTCTCAAGCGCGGGTGGGGGTGCACTCAGCCCAGCTGCTGGAAAGACAGACTGGGGCCCCCATGGGGCTGTCTCAGGCACAGGTGGTTGCCAGCTGTGACCGTCCTGGGACCGTGGGGTTAGGACCATGCCTGTGGCCGCCTGATTCAACCAGTTGCCTCTTAAGACCTTTTGCTCTTTTGGAGTGCTTTTAACCAAACTTCAAGTTAATGCTGATCCCCAAGCACAGGGCACTTTCATATTGGGGTATTACTTTCCAGTGTGTCACTTCTGGTGGCTCCCTCCGCATTCTGTTTATCCTCTGATATCAGTCAGAGTGCTCCCAATTCACTTTACCTCTCCTTTGATGAGCTCCTGCCCCTGTAGAGATCCAGAAGTGTATAATCTTAATTCTCAGGCTGATTTCAGGAGTACTCAGAATGTTCTGGTAGATATATAGCTCACTTCAGGGGACCTGTTGAAACAGGGACTCCCACTTCTTTGCCATCTTGCCCCTCCTTCCGAAAAACAATTTTTTAAAGAGTTATTCTTTTAGATACTGCGTCTTTTATCTCTCAGAGGACTTGCTCAAGACTCAAACTCAGTAAAGTATATAGCTATCATTTTGGGATTTTTAATGAATATTGCCATTATTCACTTTATTATACAACTTTAATACACAACTTTCTTTTGCCCAGAATTGTATTTTATATTTTTTCACAGTAGTGTTTAGTTACATAAAGTTATTGACTGACCACATGTCCATATCAATTCTCAAGACACTACCAAAGTGATACTAAAGGAATTCTAAGAGTAAAAAGGAATAAAATGTCAATGGCTGTAAATCATTTAAAGACTCAGATTATCAAGTGAGAGATATACCTCTATATGAAATAAAACACCAAAAAAAGAAAAAGAAAGAAAGAAAGAAAGATAAGGAAAAAAAAATTAGAGAACTGGGAAATCCAGTATCTATTATAATATCAAGAGAGAGAACAAAGAAAATAAAGGGCATTATCATAAAATGGTAGGCATTAAGTGAGGAGAAATGAAATTTAAAAACATATATATACTTGTTCACTTTTTATTTTAAGTCTGTGTGTGTGTGTGTGTGTGTGTGTACACACACACACCAATGTTCAGATACAAACGCCTTTTTAAAAACAAGTAAGACACAATCTGAAGGAAAAAAATGTGGCACCAAGCAATGTATAAAGAGTGGGGAGAAAGATTAAATGATTTAATGCAGTGTTGCAAAGTGAAAGTCTAGATCTTGATCACAAACGCCAAAATGGAATTGAACCATAAAGTTATCCCTGATGTAAGAACTGAACAGATGCAGAAGACATTTATCAAGAAGACCAAACTATTTCCCTTCCCCTTATTATAAGGATCCATTAATAAAGGAACATGGAGACACAAGGCTAATATGGTCCAGATGTAAGTAGCACGCATCCCCCACAGCAATAGTGAAAGGGGAAATCCTAGCAAAAGTTAAAGAAAGGACAAAAACGTCTTTATAAGATCTGTATAAATATATAAATACAGGCCAGAGTTTTTAAGACCTGCCATAATATTCCAGACTTGACGCTTATGTCATCGAATTAGGCAAGTTATTTTTTCTAACAAGTCATAAAATTATGTAATTTTGTTGTTTTGATCCTCGTAATACTCCATCTACATTAATATACAGCAATATATGGTGGAAATCATTAAGTAGGAAAAAGCAGACCTGTAGAAGAACTACACATGGATCAGGATGAGTACTGTTTCGTCTTGGGTAGCTGGTCCCAGACCAGATATAATATACTCAGCTCTCCCTGCATCCAAACATTAGTACAACTAAATACTCTGGAAATAATTCAAAAGGAACCATAAAGGACACCGAGATGTGCAAGCAGAAAGGCCAATGGCTAGCAAGCTCTGGGCTTGAAGTATGATACCATGGTGATTTTCCTGGTTTTGTTTGTTTGTTTGTTTTGTTTTGTTTTATCTCCTATTTTATCTTTTGTGTTCACATAATTAAGCCTGAGAGTACTCCAATCCAGAAAAAACCATCACAAATACACAAAGTTAAAAAATAGTAAGACCTGGGGCCATAAAGCTTATAAAAGAAAACAGTCCCACATTGTTCTGGGCAATGCTTTTTTGGATTTGACTAAAAAACACAAGCAACGAAATAAAAAAAATCAATGAGTTGAGGCTACATCGAGTTAAAAAGCTTCTGCACAGTAAAAGAAATAATCAAGAAAATGAAAAGGTAACCTACAGAATGGGAGACAATTTTTTGTAAGCCGTATATCCAACAAGGAGTTAATATACAAAATATATAATGAACTTAAACAACTCAGTAGTTCACACACACACAATGTGATTAAAAAATGAGCAGAGGACCGAAACAGACTTTTTTTTCCACAGAAGACATCCTAACACCAAATAGGTATGTGAAAAGATGCTCAACATCACTAATCATCAGGGAAATGGAAATCAAAACCGTAATGAGATATTGGTTCACATCTTTTAGAATGTTATCATCAACAAGAGAAAAGTCTTGCTCAGATAAGGGAACACTTGTGTCCTGTGGGTGGAATTATAAACTGGTACAGACACTATGGAAAACAGTATGGAATTTCCTAAAAACATTAAAACAGAATAGTGAATTGATATATGCATTCCCATGTTTGTTGTAACATGATTCACAATAGCCAAGATATAGAAACTTAAGTGTCCATCAATGGATGAATGGATAAAATTGTGTGCGTGTGTGTATGTATATATGAAGGAATGATATTCAGCCATGAGAAAGAAGGAAATCTTTCCATTTCTAAGGATGAACCTTGAAGACACTATGCTAAATGAGTTAAGTAAGACAGAGAAAGAAAATACTGCATGATATCATATATATGTGGAAGGTAAAATACTGAACTCATAAAAACAGAGTAGAATGGTAGTTACCAGAGGCTGGGGGTGGGAAAAATGGGGATATGTTGCTAAAGGATACAAACTAGAAACTAGCAAATAAATAAGTAGTGGGAATCTAATGCACAGCATGGTAATTATAGTCAACAATAGTGTATTATAAAAGTCAAAGTTGTTAAGAGACTTGATTTTATTTGTTCCCCCAAAACAATAATTATTATGGATGTGATAGGGAGGTTAGCTAATGCTATGGTTATAATCTTATTACAATATATAAAAATGTATCAAATCAACATGTTGTACACTTTAAACTTACACAATACTATATCTCAATTGTATTGAATAAAGATGAATTTAAAAAGAAACAAAAACAAACACAAAACCAAGAAAAAATGTCTCTTTGGTCTAAACACTAGAATAAAAAAAATGGGTAGAGATCTAGAAAAGGAATGTATCTTATGATCGTATGCAGTAATAACTGTGAGCTTAAACTTCCCATGGACATGGGGGCACCAGAGCCTGGCTGGGCTGATCTACCCTATGTGTCACTGCCACCAGCAGAAGTGACTAATCTACTGTTAAACAACATCCACTTCATCAAGTTAGATCAATAACTTTCTTATACCACAGTCACTAGCAGCTCTAGACAACATCAGTCTGAAGATATGGGGTCAGTGTAGTCCAAGTGGGCCAACCCATCCTCTGCTCCATATAAGATGGCCATGGCAGTGTCCTAAGGACAAGAAACAACCTGTTTTCCATTTTCCATCCAATAGTTAGTGAATGTGGTAGGCCTGATCCCTGCCAACTGCGGAGTCACTAAACCCCGCTGGGAGAACCTTACTTCACCTTACAACAAGCAGAAACAGGCAGGCATCTTAAACTCAACATGAATTATCTTAGGTCTCATTTTCTCTTACCCACCATCCCATGGCACAGAGGCAAGTAAGAGCCAGCATCTCCCCCACCTCTACCCAGCAGTTAAAGGTGAACCTGGCCCAATGCTCCATGGCTATCCACCTACTGACATAAATGTCTCAGTCTAGCTACACATGACTATCTACACAATAGCAGAATATCATCCAAGCCAGTCATTTCTATGTACTCTCCCCCCACCCAAGTCAGGAGGCAACTGCAACTGGAGTAGTTGTTTTCTTCTTCTGAGGACATTGACAGAGCTATAGTGAGAAGCTACAGGAACCTAGTGGGTGGACAACAGGCCAGGGGACATGCTCTCTGCTCTGCAAGTCCATCTCCTCCCCCACCTACCAACACCTGGTGGCCAAAGGAAGCACCTTGCTACCAACATAGATGGAACTAGCATGGAGCCAGTAGGTGCTCCGGTGAAGCCCTAAGAGCAAAGCCACTAGAACAACATTGCCAACCCTCAGAATGCTGAATTAGAATTTTAGCCTACAGAAATATTCCAAAACTTATCCACGAAACCTAATCATGGAGACTGTCCACTAGGATTAAAAGAGAATCTGGCCTCCTAATGTATTTTCTAAAATGTCGAGGATATCATAAATAACCAATTGTAATACCAAGAACCATTAAATTACAAATGGAATGAGGAATGACAGTCAACTGGTACCCATACTGAAATGAATCACATGAGTCAGGTAAAGTAACTATGTGACAAATATTTCAAAGCAGCCACAATAAAGTTACTTCAACAATTACAAATTCTATTAAAACAAATTGAACATAATAAACAAAGAGAAGAATAAGAAAAAAATGAAAAGTAGGTAATACCCACAAAGAAAATAAATTATATGTGTGTGTGTGTGTGTGTGTGTGTGTGTGTATACACATATAACATTTATATATATTATAAAACTGAAAATAAAGTAATGAAAAAAAAAAGGCTCACTGAATGGGCTCCATAGCAGAGTGGAGATGACAGGACAGAATCAATGAACTTTTGAGGAAAAATCAATAGAATTTACTCAATCTGAACAACAGAGAGAAAATAGATGAAAGAAGAAGGAAGGAAGGAAAGAATGAATCATCAGGAACCTGTGGGAATGAGACAGTAAATCTAACATTTTATTGTGTGTATTATTGACATCATAGGATGGTAAAGAGAGAGACTGAAAAACTATTGAGAGATGAGCTGGAAACTTGTCATATTCAGCAAATGGCATAAACCCAAAGATTCATGAACGTGAGAAAATCCACCTAAAATAAGCCCAAATAAATCCATTCTATGCCATGTTATCATTAAGCTTGTGAAATATAAAGACAAAGATAAAATCTTGGAAATGGCAAGAGAATAATAACCTTACTTATAAGAGAAAGAAAAAAAAAGTAGTACAACGTTTTTCAGAGACGGGAAGTAAAGTAATCATCAACCCAAAATTCTATACCCAGAAAAAATATTGTTCAGGAATAAAACTGAAGTTAGGCATTCTCAAGGTTGTGGAGGGAGGGAGAGAATTTTTGCAAAGAGATTCATTTATCATCAGGCAAAGTAAATCTCTTTGGCAAAAGGAATCTCTTAAAAGAGAAAGGAAATAACATAACAGTCTCAGAATATTAAAAAAAATTGAATAAGTAGAGGTAAAGAGAAAAAATTTTCCTTCTCCTTAAATTTTCTTGAATTTCACTAGATTTTTGAAGCAAGAATTCTAAAATTTAATGTTGTACCCAGTAAAAATATAGGAAATATTTAGGACAATTATATTTTTCAATGAGGAGGGTAAATGGACATAAATGAAAAGAGGTATTTAATATTTCATTTGGAGAAGTAAACAGAATATTGTACAGTATACTATAGGGTGTGATATTGCACACATATATTGTAATACCTAGAGCAACAACTGAAAATACCTGAACACATTATAAAGAAATAAGACTGAATCTTAAAAAATGTCTAAGTAACCTAAAGGAAGGCAAAAATGAAAGAGACAGAAAATACTGAGAAACAGAAACAGATGACAAAATTCAAAGTTGAGAATAAAGAACTCTTGATACTCAACATTTCTTTTTAAACCCAGTTAGAAAAATGGGCTAAAGACATGAGAAGATGTTTCACTGAAGAGAATCTATAGATGGCAAATAAGCACAGGAAAAGCATTCAGCCACATTAATCATTAGATAAATGCTAATTAAAATCAGATATCAACACACACCTACCAAATGGTTTATAACTGTGATAATATCAAATGAGGATGTGGTGTAACTGGACCACTTTACATTTCTGGTGGGATTGGACAATGGTACAACCACTCTGGAAAACTATTTGGCAGTTTTTTCTAAAATAAAAATTCATCTACCATATTACCCAGCAATTGCAAACTTGGGCACTTATCCCAGAAAAATAAAAATGTCTGTCCACACAAAGACTGTATGCAAGTATTCATAGAGCTTCATTTGTGATAGGCAAACATTGGAAGCAATCCACCTATCTTTCAATGGGTGAATTAAACTGGTTCATCCATGCCAGGCAGTACTACTCAGCACCAAAAACGCATAAATAATCCATACATGAAAGCTAGATAGGTATCAACAACATTTTGGTGAATGGGGGAAAATCCAACATTAAAATATTACATATGGTAGGATTCTATTTATATAATATTCTTGAAATGATGAAACTATGGAGATAAAGGACAGATTAGAGTGGTTCTGGAGTGGTTCTGGGTGGGGGTGGGGGCAGGAAGGAGACAGGGTAACTGTGACTATAAAAGGGTAACATGAGGGCGCCTGGGTGGCTCAGTGGGTTAAAGCCTCTGCTTTCGGCTCAGGTCATGATCTCAGGGTCCTGGGATCGAGGCCCGCATCGGGCTCTCTGCTCAGCAGGGAGCCTGCTTCCCCCTCTCTCTCTGCCTGCCTCTCTGCCTCCTTGTGATCTCTCTCCCTCTGTGAAATAAATAAATAAAATCTTTAAAAAAAAAAAAAAAAAGGGTAACATGAGGGAACCTCAAAGTGCAGGAAAAGTTCTGTGTCAGCTCCACATGTGCTAGAAAGCACAGAATTATACACACACACACACACACATATATGATATATACATAAATGAGTGTGGACTCAAATGGTGAAAATCTAAGTAAGCTTATCGGTTTCTAAGAACTTAAATTTCCTGGTTTTGTCAATGTGCTATCACCATGCAAGTCATCAACAGAGGCAGAGGAACAGTGGAAGGTACACAGAATTCCCTGAACATTTCTCTGTGACCTCCTATGAATCTATATCAAAATTTCAAAATAATTAAAACAATATAAAGATGGGATACATAATTTTCAATAATTATATAAATACATTAGGATGAGGAAGGTATAAAACTGAAGCATATAGGTAGGTCAGCACCAGAACAGACTAAGCACTATGACAAATCATCAAAAATTCTCAAGATACAGGATTTTTTCAGAAAAATAGAACTCAGAGAATTTATTATAAGCAGACCCATGCTGTGTCATATTAAACAGAATGCATCATTCCAAAGGAAAGCAGTACTCTGGAGACATCAAATCTACAAAAAGCAAAGATCACCAACTTGATAAATATGAAATTTAATTAAAATAAGTTTTTCCATTGGTAAATTTCCTTAATAGACAATTAAAACAAATTGATTGCTTAGAGAAAAAACAATTATAATAATTGCGTTGTGGAACTTATAATTTAGGTAGAAATAAAATGTATGACTGCTATTGTACAAAGAGCCACAGGAGAGGTAGAAATATAAAATTATAAGGCATTTATGTTACACACGAAATAGTATATTATAGCAGGTTAAAATGTATAAGTTAAAGATATGTTATAAACCTTAGGCAAGATTTTTTAAATGCAAATTAAAATAAAAAAGGTACAATTCATAAGCCTATAGTGGAGATTAAATGGATTATTAAAACTATGCAGTTTGTCTACAGAGGCAAAGAGGATAAAATAAAAACAGAACAGGTAACATGAAAACCCATCACATATCAATATAATAGACCTAAAGTCAACTGTATTCATGATTACAGTAAGTTTAAATTATCTACACACAATTAGAAGTCAAAGATTTTAGACTCGATAAAACAGCAAGACCCAAATGTATTCTGAATTAAAGAAATATTTTAAACATAAAGGTACAGTTAGGGTGAAAGGAAAATAATAGAACATGTTATTCTATGCAGGCATTCTTCACAGGAGAGCTGGAGAAATTATATTAATATGAGACAACCTAGATGTCAAACATGGAATACGACAAGGACTAAAGAAAGACGAGAGTGTTTGAGATGACTGGCGATGCAGGTGGCCAAGAATTGCACCAAGAGTCGAGCAACAAGCAGGAGAGAGTTTATTCACTCTCCAGGGGAGGAGAGGGGGCAGATATCAAGAGAGATGTCACCTGGAGTTTCTGTCAGGCTGTGTCTTTTAGGGGTTTTTTAAGGATGTAAGAAGTTTGCAGCTGAGTCCCTGGTGGGAGCGGTATGGGGAGGGGATGGACCAGATAGAGCAAGGGGTGCCAGATTTTCTGAGGGACTCTGTCAGGGTCTCCTCTGGAATGTGTGTTGTGGTCAGGCTAGAGAAGACAGTTTCATAGTTGGGGTCTACTTTCTGAGAATGGGAGGCACCATGACTTAGAAAAGCAGAGTTAGGGCCAAGTGCAAACACTGGTGAATTTTGTCTGTACGTTGGAGATAGGGGATATGCGGTGAGGGGTAGGAGAGGTGCAGGAGTATGGACCTTGAATAGATTCTTTCCAATAAGATGACAAAGGGTTTCAGTGATCAAAAAGATTAAACAATGGTAGCAGAATACATTTCCAATTAAAAACTTTAATATACAAATAAAATGTTGACAGAACTAAAAGGAAGGTTAGAGAAATCCTCACTTTTTGTGAGAGACTTAACAATCTTTCATATGTTTACACCCAAGCATCAAGGTACGTGAAAGAAAAGCTGAAAGAAATGTGAAGAGAAACAGAATCACTATTATGACTGGAGACTACAACACCCTTTTCTCAATAGTTGATAGAACAAGTAAACCAGAAACTAATAAGGATATAGAAGAAGTGTATGTAACTATCAGTATTTTCAGTAATTCATATCATTTTATACTAGAAAACAAAATCTCAAATCTATAAGCTTCTGCCTTAGAAGAAGAAAAAATAGTGAAATCAAATTAAACACAAATCAAAGGACATTAAGAAACTAGTGGAATAGAAATCAGGACAGCATCAGAAAAAAATTAATCAAATCAAAATCTGGTTCCTTTGAGAAATTTTTGCCAGACTCAGAAGAGAAAATTTCAGATATTGGGAATGAAAGATGTGATATCACTAGAAGTAATGCAGACATTAAAAATATAATACAACTGACAACTCTGTGGCAAGGCATTCCATAAATTATACAAAGCTTACCATAACTAACTGGGATCTATTAAAGGAATGTAAGGACGGTGCAACATCTAAAAATCAATGAACTTATGGAGTGCCTGGGTGGCTCAGTGGGTTAAAGCTTCTGCCTTCGGCCCAGGTCATGATCTCAGGGTCCTGGATGGAGCCCTGCATTGGGCTCTCTGCTCAGCAGGAAGCCTGCTTCCTCCTCTCTCTGCCTGCCTCTCTGCCTACTTGGAATCTCTCTCTGTCAAATAAATAAATTAAATCTTTAAAAAATAAAAAAAAGTAAATCTGATTGACATATAGATTGCTGATTAGTTTATAAGGTAGATATTTTCCATAGATTAAATGAAATCAATCTGTAAATGTACATATTTAGAAAGTTATATGTGAAATATATGATTAATATAAACACATTACAATATATACATTTGCATTATATGGAAATTTTAAAAATATTTTGATTATCTGAAACTGTAAGTACATTATGTTAAGCAGGACTTCTTTAAATGTGTAACAAGTATATTTCTATTATTTCTTCTCAAACTTTTTATTACATTTTTCCTGTCACTAACATTTTTTTTTTAAAAGATTTTATTTATTTATTTATTTGACACACAGAGAGAGATTACAAGTAGGCAGAGAGGCAGGCAGAGAGACAGGGAGAGGAGGAAGCAGGCTCCCCGCTGAGCAGAGAGCCCGATGCGGGCCTCGATCCCAGGACGCTGAGATCATGACCTGAGCCGAAAGCAGAGGTTTTAACCTACTGAGCCACCCAGGCGCCCTGTCACTAACATTTTTATAGATGAAACTTAAAAATACTATATTCTAATCCAAAAAATTTTGCTTTCTTAGCATTATAAACAATAATGATGATCTCGTCTTTCAAGATAAATTAGAAATTATCTAATATACCCTAACATGTTACTTGAAATGTTTTGGTAAAAAAACAAAATTATGCTTTCAGACTCTAAAGAATAAGAAATTCTTTTTATATTTTACTATTTTATTTTCTTTTAGGAATGACCATTTGGTTTTAAAATTATCAGCAAAAATCATTTTTGAGGAAGGACAATTTTGTGAGTTTCAGTATATTGACTTTATCAGCATCCAAAGGATTGAATGGTACTAAAGTAAACGTCATATTTTTACTACTCTTCATGTAAAATATAACAGTTTCAGAAATTATATTACAACAAAAAATATAAATGGACTTAATGATAATTTATTACTGCAGCAGTATATATTCTTCATCCATAGATATCAACTACTTAAAAGCAGCAGATTCATTACTCCTTCAAAAGATGTAATTCTGAGAGTCAGGGGCCGTGGGAACAAGCCTCAGGTGAAAAATGTTATGCACCTGCCACACTTCCTGCTGGCTCTTTTTTTTTTTTTTTTTTTTTTTTTTTNTTTTGGCAGAGAGATCACAAGTAGGCACACAGAGAGAGGGGGGGAAGCAGGCTCTCCCCTCATCAGAGAGCCTGATGTGGGGCTTGATCCCAGGACCCTGAGATCATGACCTAAGCCGAAGGCAGAGGCTTAACCCATTGAGCCACCCAGGTGCCCCTTCCTGCTGGCTCTTATTGCTGAACTGCTTCTTCCCCAGCAGAACCAGGATGTGGCCCAACATACAAACGGGACTTAAAAACAACTGCCTCAGCCATAATCCGTTCACGCAGAAAGAATAGAGGCTTCACAAACCTGAAGGACCCCAACTCCAAAGAGCACCAGTGAGGTGACTGGGTTGCCTGCCAATATCAACCAGTCCGTAGGAGGCCCTTTTTCTATCCCTCATTAGCGTAACAGACAGGAGTGGGACCCTTGGGCTGGAATTTCCCCATTTCTTCAGGGCCTCCTCTTTGTTAGGAGAAGCCAGCCTAATCCACTTTCTAATGGTGCTGAGAGCCTTTCTTCAGCTTGAGCTATAGCCCCAATAAAGCCTTGCCTGTGCCTTTGACTTTTGGGTCTGGCCTCCTATCATTGTCAAGCCCAAGATCCTGACTCTGGTAACACTTCCAATACATTTATACTCTTTAGGCACTCAAAAATGTTCATTTGTGCCACTTTAACCAATTGCACACAAATTATGTTAATCACTCAATCCCCCCAAAACTTTCTTCGATCTTATTCATCATTGAAGTTAAAATATAATTTTTAACTAATATTTTTGCAGTGAGTCAAGAGAACATAAACAGATTCCAAACAGTAAATGACATTATCACAGATAAATATCTATATGAGAAAATAGAAAAGCATATTAGTTCAAGAAGAAAGCTAAAAAAGTCATTACTACCAACTGTTAAAGAAAAGCCTGTTTATTTCTAAAATAATTGTGAGCATGAAATCACTATGAAATTTAAATTTAATTTAATGTATTTAAAAGATCATGTGAGATGCAATGTAAAAATGTCAATTTTTACAATACAATATTATTAACCAATATTGAAATTAAAATGAAAAAGTTTAGGTGTCAAATTAAAATTGTGAAAGTCATAAAACATGAATTACTTCTGCAAAATATCAAATAACACAGACCTGGGCTATAAAGTAAGTCTCAACAAATGCTGAAGATTTGCTCTCTCAAAGAAAATAATGTTTGAAAATAGTGTATTTGGTTTGAAAAACAAGTTAACAAAGTACCAACAAGGACACTTAAATAAATTTTTTGAATGATAATATCAGCAAAAAAAACTCTGGCAAAGATGATCAAGGTAAAAAGGAATTGGATTAAATATACATTATTAGAACTTAAAAAGATAAACCTAAACACTGCAGATATAATTATAAATCAATGTTATGCTAGTACATTGGAAAATATAGACAAAATGATCATATTTATAAAGTTACTAAAAGTGATTAAATATATAATACTCTGAATAAGATTTTAATCATGATATATGGCAGTTATATATATTTCAACACACTTTTCTGGATTTTTATATGATATGTTATTTTGCTCCTTTATTCTACTAAGATGATGCATTTTAGCAATTTGTTTTCTAAACTCAAACCCATCCCGTGGATGGGATAATCTCCTTGAAGTGCTTCATATTATTGTATTAAAAATTTAATATATTTATTTTTATAGTTAAATTTATGTGTTATAAATCTGAAATCTTCATTTCTTGTAATATCTTCATCAGGTATTAGTATAAAGTCTTACTAACCCATTAAATGAGTTGGAAAATATTCTTTATTTCATAAAACATTGTTTAAAACAGTAACACTTTCAAGTTTGTTTGATAAAATTCACAAGTTATTTGGATTTGGCAGTGAATTTGCAAAAAATTTTAAAATATGAATTTAATTATTTTGATAATTAGAGTGCTATTCATACTTTCAAATCCTTCTCTTGTTAGATTAATAAAGTTTTTTCCTATAACCTTTTTCTATTTCATTTAAGATGTCAATTTTATTTGGTATGAAATTATTCTTAATATTCATTAATTATCATTTTAATATTGGTATAATACTGTGACTTAGCCTCTTTCTTGCCTGATATTAATAATTGATATTTAGTGTTTCTCAATTTAAGTACTTAACCTATTAGTAACTAATAAAACATATTATTCTCTATTTTTTATTGCTTCTCTACTTAAGAATTCACTGATTTCCTCTCTAGTCTTTATTTTTGCCTTTTTTCTACAAGCTCTGGGTTTAATATCCACTTTTCATTCTAATTTCTTAACGTGGAATTTAACGCCCACATCCACTGATATTGAACCTTTCTTTTGTCATGTATGTAGTATTACAGACATAAAGATTTTCTAAACAATGTTTTAATTTTGTCCCAAGAATTTGATTATATGGTGTTTTCACTGTTGTTTTGTTAATAATATTTTCTAATTTCTTTCATGGTTTCATGTTTGAAATCATGTTTGTTTCATAGGTTATCTAGAAGGATCGTGTTTAATTTGTAAACATTTGGAAATTTTCTAGATACCTTATTGTTGCTGAATGCTAATTTGATGTCAGAAAACAGAACACTCTATGACTTTGATCCTTTGAAGTTTATAAACATTTTTCATGC
The DNA here is from genome assembly GCA_002007465.1 of Ailurus styani. Lineage (NCBI taxonomy): Eukaryota > Metazoa > Chordata > Mammalia > Carnivora > Ailuridae > Ailurus > Ailurus styani. The sequence continues at coordinate 2,373,741 of LNAC01000003.1, read as the reverse complement.
CCCAATTTATAATTGGTTTGCTGTTCATTAAATTAAGATACGTACTTGAAAAACATTTAATCTAAAGTTGTTTGATACAGTATTCTATACATAACAATTTTTTTTTGAGAGAGAGTGAGAAAGACAATGGGGGGGCAGTATGGAGGGGCAGAGGGAGAGGGAGACAAGGAATCTTAAGCAAGCTCCACCCCAAATATGGAGCCCCACACGGGGCTAGATCTCATGACTCTGAGATCATAACCTGAGACAAAATCAAGAGCAGAATGCTTAACTGACTGAGCCACGCAGGCACCCCCATAAATAACAAATTAGCCAAGTGGATCATCAGACTTTTTCAAATAGCCAATTCCCCTATTTTTTGTCAACTTCTTTCACAAATTTTAGAGAAAATACAACTAAATCTATAATTATGCTTGTAGAGTTTTCTATTTTTAAAAATCAATTAATTCTTTTATATTTAGAAGTCTGCTACTAGATACACATTATTTTTGGAATACAATATTCTACTGTAAGTTCAAACTATCATTCTGAGATTATTCTCTTCATTTCTGGTAACACTAAGCTAGATACACTTGATTTTATATGTTTAATATTGGCCATTTTTTTCATTCTCTTATTTTCAAACATGTCTGAGATTTTGTATATAAAGTTATATATATTTGCTAGGACTTGCCTTGTTTTCCACCCTGACAGACTCTGCATGTTATATCCTTGGATGGGAAAGTGAGGGTAAGTACTTAAATCTAGGTTAAAATTGGATTATAGGAAAAATTCTAATAAAAGGCATACATTCTTTTCAAATTCTATTTTCTTTTAGTCTAGCTAAGGCATACCCAAAATATCTAAAAAAAATAAAATAAAAGCTGTCTGTATTTAAAAATGGTTTATTTGTATTTTATGTAATTATTGAAACTGTTGAGATAAAGTTTACCATCTTGTTATTTCTTTTCCACTTTCCCCTTTCATGCTGTTTTCTGTTTTCATCATCTGTTCACTATTATTTCTCTTTTCCTTCCTTGGCATCGATCATTAGTGTTTTTAATATTCTATACCAACCCTTTTATTTGTACTTGCCTATATACCTTTATTTGTGGTGCATGTGGTAGATTTTTCAGAAAATTAAAATATCCTTTTAATCATATTCTACATAGTATCAATATTGTACAAATCCACATAAAGAGGGAAACTTCACAACAGTATAATTCTACTGCTTCTGTTTATGGAAGACACTATGTCTAATCTACTTCTGAAAACAATTTGTTCTTTATCTTTAATACAATTTGTTCAATATCTTTAATGGAAATATCTAATATCCAATGCAGATATAAAGATATAGATGATTTTATTTTTGTCACATTTGTTGCTGTCTTTTCTCTGGCACTCATTATCTCTTGTAGCTGCCATTCCAAAATCTACCTTAATATTTTCTCCATCCCAATCTCATAGTTATCTTATAAAATTTTAGAGTGATTTTAGAGTAATATTTAGAGTTATGTGCATCGCATGTTACATTTCTGCTAGTGTTTACAGTGCTTTCCCATTCTCTAAAACCTGAATGACCCATTGCGTTCACATACAAGAAGTACCATATTTTATTTGTTTCTCAGAATTTACCCTCCAGAACATAGATTATCTTTCAGCAATACATAACACCTGTTTCCAAACATGACATATTTTGTCACACATTCATGTCTTTGCACATGGTATTATTATTTTTTGACTGAAATAACTCAAGGATCAGTTTCAGAATTAGTTTTTTGTAGAAAATTTTTTTTGTATGCAATCCTGTGGGTTCTTTATATATCTCTGTTTTAAAGTTAACAAATTATATAATTCTCTTCTACTTAAATTACTATTTTTAAAATAGACCTCAAAAATCCTAGAAATGTTTTCATACAATTTAGGAAATTTTCAATAAATATTTGTAACATAAGAAATAAATTATTTTCAACAAAATCACAAACACATTCAGTGGGCCAATAATAGCAAATAATGGGGAGACAGCTGAATATACACACCCCCAAAAATAAGGTGAAGCCACTTCCTTACACCATAAACAAAAATTAGGTCATAATAGATTATAGGTCTAAATGTAAAAACTAAAAGTATGACACTCCTAGAAAAAAAATATTAGTAGTAAGTATTCATGATTATGGATCACGTGTTATTAAAGCATTCTTACGGCGCCTGGGTGGCTCAGTGGGTTAAAGCCTCTGCTTTCGGCTCAGGTCATGATCTCAGCATCCTGGGATCGAGGCCTGCATCGGGCTCTCTGCTCAGCGGGGAGCCTGCTTCCTCCTCTCCCTGTCTCTCTGCCTGCCTCTCTGCCTACTTGTAATTTCTCTCTCTGTGTCAAATAAATAAATAAAATCTTAAAAAAAAAGCATTCTTAGACACTCTACCAAATCACGTTAGAAAAGAAAAATATAAACAAAAATTAATATTTTTATTAAAATATAAAAATATTGTGCCTAAAATATCTTCAATAAGAAGAAATGAGAATTTTCCCTTCAGAAACAGGGGTCTAATATACTGCATAGGAAGACCCTGAGCTCACTTTTTCACATGGACACACTCAATTTACACCTACATATAGAGCAATTCTTCCTGGGGAAGAACTGAGGGCTGATTGAAAAGCTTCAGCATAAAGAACATCAGGAGAAATAGAGACAGAGTAATGATGACAGTATCATCCCCAATGCTGTGAATTGCAGTGGCGAGGGACAGGAACTGAGGGACTTGCTTGTAGAATTATGCACTTTGGGGCACAGTGAAAAAGCCATGATTGAAAGGGAAACTAAACTAGAAATGAAGGAAATCTAATCACTAACTCTAGAGTTAGCCAAATGTTGGGAAACTGCTGGAAAATTCTCTCTGGTGGGGTTTGCTGGTGAGGACCATCATTGACATTCACCTCCAGCTCAAAAGCACAGATGGAAGCAAAGTCTCAGCACACTAGCCAGACTGTTGCTTCAGTGAGCCATAGGCCTTTCGTCCACACCTGCTTCAACTATCTTTCCGAGATAGTCCTGGTGCCAGTGCAAACCTGATCCCTAGCTGTCCCACTAAGACAGTGCCAACAGAACACACAAGACAACACTGGGATGTGTTCTTTATACCTCCAGATGTCACATCAAGCCAGCATGGATGCAAAGCACCCCAAAGATGACACTTAGTTGACACTAACTTCAGGTACAGTAATCTCAGCTGGAAACCCCTAGGCAAAGTAAGATGGGACTCTCCAGCCCAAGCAGGATTCAGATCCAGCTAAATTTTTCAGACACATACATCTCCACAAAGGATATTCCTATACAAGGACACTCCCTCAAAGTCAGGAGAAGTAGCTATTTCACCTCAGTCATAGAAATAAACACAGAAAATCAAACAAAATGACAGAACGGTTGAATATGCTTCAAATGGAAAAATAATACAAACATTCAGAAAGAGAACTAAGCAAAATGGATAAACAATCTACCTGAGAAAGAGTTCAAATAATGATCATAAAGATGCTCACCAGACCTGAGAGAAAACTGGATGAACTCAGTGAGAACTTCAACAAAGAGATAGCAAATATTAAAAGGAACGAATTGAAGTTGAAGAATATAATAAGTGGAAATCAACAGATTAGCAGAAGAATGGATCAGTGATCTGGAAGGCATGATAATGGAAAGCACCCAAGCTAACAGCAAAAAGAAAAAAATTTAAAAATAATAATAATCATAAAGATAGGTTAAGGGACTTTTAGGATAACATCAAGAATTCTAACATGCACATTATAGAGATCCCAGAAGGAGAAGAGTGAAAGGGGCATAAAACTTACCTGAAGAAATAATAGAAAAAAAATTCCATAACTTGGGGTAAAAAATAAACAGAAATTCAGGTCTGGGAAGCACAGAGATCACCAAACAAGATAAACACAAGGAGATCCACATATACACACAGAAAACACAAAAATAAGAATGTGAAAGATTAAAGGCAAAGAATCTTAAAAGCAGCAAGAAAAAAAAGTAACTAGTTATGTAGAAAGGAAGCCATATGGCTATTAGCTGATTTTTCAGCAGAAATTTTGCAGGCCAGGAGAGAATGGCATGATATATTCAAAGTACTGAAAGGGGAAAACAAACAAACAAACAAAAAACCCTACAACAAATAATACTCTATTTGGCAAGGCTATCATTCAGAATTGAAGGAAAGATAAAGTTTTCCAGACAAACAAAAGTTAAAGAAGTTAATCACCACTAAATTGAACTTAAAAGAAATGTTAAACAAATGTATTTAAACAGAAAAGAAAGGCCATAATTAGAAGAAAGTTATGAAAATAAAACACATAGTCAAAGTAGTAAATCAATCACTTATAAAGCAGGGATGATAATTAAAAAACAAAATTAGTAAAATTGATATCTAAAATATTACTTAATAGATTCACAAATAAAGAGATGTAAAATAGACACTTCTTTAGAAGAGATGTACAAATCCCAATAAACACATGGAAAAATGCTCAATGTTATTAAGTATGAGGGAAATACAAATCAAACCCACAATGATATGTCAGTTAATACTAGAGAATGACCACAAACAAAAGACAGATAACAATCGTTGGCAAGGATTTGGAGAAATTGGAAACTTCAGTCTTGAAATATAAAATTATACACTACTTTGGAAACCATTTTGACAGTCCATCAAAATTTAAACATATAATTACCATATGACCAAAATTTCACTCTTAGGTATATACCATAAAGTAGTAAAACCATATGGCCACACAAAAACTTGTATATTAATATTAATATTATTATTCATGTTAGACAAAAAGCAAAAGAAACCCCAAAATGTCCATTAACTTATGAATGGATAGACAAAATATGCTGTAGACACAGAGTGGAATATTATTCAACAATCAAAAACAAATGAAATATTAATATGCTGCAACACGAATGAACTTGGAAAACATGAAGCTGGGCAAAATAAGCCAGTCACAAAGAACTGTTTCTATTTTGGGAAATGACCAGAATAGGCAAATGCATGAAGACAGAAAATAGATTAGTGGTTGTCTAGGCATGGAGAAATGAGGTGAAGGGAAGTAACTGCTAATGAGTACAGGGTTTCTTTTTTTAGATGATGAAAATATTCTAAAATTCATTAGGGTGATGGTTGCACAACTGTGTTAATGTACTAAAAAACCACTGACGGCTTTAAAAGTGAATATAGTACCATACATTAATTACATTACAATTAGTCTGTAAAAAATAATAAAAATTGAATGGATAAATAGGTCCAAAATTACTAAACCAGGCTACACAAAGTAGTTCCTTTTAAGTTTGTTATTATATCTGCAACCAATATAATGAGTGATCTAACATTATTTATCATTTTGGACACCTATACTAATTTATTTCCATTTATGAACATAATTTAATTTTTGCTACTTTCTGGTGACTTAGTTTTTGAACCATACATAAGTTTTAATATATAAAAATAGCTTATGCTGTTTAAATTTTCTTGTTTTATTCTTAGAACAATGTGACATTATTCTCACCTGTAGCACTCCATTTGAAAATCAATATCCATTAGATACATTGAGATGTGACTGCTTATGAATGGAAATGTAATATAATACAAGCAAAATATATAACCCATGTTTAAGTACGAACTCTTTAAAAATATTTAAAAGGACTTTGAATAGTTAGCTTATAAAGAAACATTCATATTATTTTTCTTTATAGAGAAAAGTGGAATTTTAACAAGGTAATCACATATACTGTTTAAATACAAGATCCAACATTTTCATTAATGTTTCACCATACTTCAATTTCAACTATTATTTTTTACCTTTCTTTTAATTATGGTAAGAATATTTAGCATGAGATTACCCTTTTAACAAATTATTACAATACTATACAATATTTTAAGTATAAGAATAATATTCTACAGCAGATCTTTGGAAATTATTTTTTCAGGTTTTTTTTTATTTACATTTCTTTTTTTTTCTCAATTTTTTTTTCTATAGTTGACACACAATGTTATATTAGTTTCAGGTATATAACACAGTGATTCAACTTCTGTCTATGTTATGCTGGACTCACCACCAATTGTAACTACTCTCTGTCCCATGAAACACTATTACCACATCATTGCATTGACTATATTCTTTATGGTATGCCTTTATTCCCACAATTTACTCATTCCATAACTGGAAAACTGCATCTACCATTTTGCCAACCCCTCCCCACCAACCTCCTTCTGTCATCCATCAGTTTGTTGTCTGTATTTTTGGGTCTGATTCTACTTTTTATTGGCTTGTTTATTCATTTGTCTTATTTTATTTTTTTAGATTCCACATGAGTGTAATTATTTTGATTTCTTTTTTAGCAGTTTATTTTTTGTCCTGAGTCAATAGAGCTGAACAGTGAAGTGCATTTTTGTCACTCCATCTCTTAGCTTCTTTCAATTTTCAGAGACTTACATTAAAAAGGACAGGAAAAAATGCATAGGTGTTTGACTACATATACTAGGATTAAGTTCCAGTTCCTCCATATATGGAAAAAGACCAGTATGTTTTAACCTCTCTGACCATCAGCATCTACATGTGTGAAATATTGGTAATAACTCTCCTTTAATAGAGGCTACAAATGAACAGAATAATAAAAATAAAATATCTGACATAATACCTGATACCCAGAAAATTAACGATATATTTTAATTAGTACTGTAATATGTAATCACTTTGCAGGCTCCTGAAAAGTATATGAGATACCTTACTGTGGGGAAACTATTCTAGTGAAAAATCCTATTAAATAGATTATGTACAAAAGAAGGTTTGATTCTTAATTTTAGATTTAAGTACATTCTAAAATCTCACTGCAATCTTAATATTATTCTGTTGTGTTCTTATTGTCCTATGATATGATACTAGACTGGGATCACTCCCATTCTAAAAGTTTACTTGAAAATAAACAAGCAAACAAACAAAGGTTTACTTGAAGAGATTTTTTAATCTCTAATTTGCCTGATCAATTAGCCTCACGGCTAATATCATGTAAAATTATTGTTTTATAGCTAAAAGCCATAACCATAAACCATAAAATCATTTCACTAGCAATTTTTACCACGTCTTGCTACCTTCTTATCATTTTACTCCCAAATGCAACATAAACAGATGAACCAAAGGTTACAGCATGTACCAGCTAGAAATACAAAAACATTTAAAGTTCAAAATTCCTATTAACTTTCCAATTTCAGTTTCCAAAATTGCTGCTTTTTTCATTTCAACTGATCACTACAGAGTTAGGTCTGAACCTACACTCCCCACTAAATGCCAGATTTTTGAGTTTTTATCATGTACACCATGGAATATGAAAGTATTTTTGACTGACAGACCTAGAATAAAAGATAGTCTATCAAGAAAAAAGAGATGTCAATTAGATTAACAAAATAGAACTACCACTTAACACAATGTGAAATATTGCTTAGATATGTCAACATTTTGAAATATTAAAGATAATATTTAAAAAAGGAGAAAGCCATTTGTACCTTTTAAAGTAAAATTACATTATTATTAAAAGATATATGTTTGTTGTAGAAAAAAAAATCTAGCTGCTTTTCCCCAGTTGAAGACTGGGTGATTTTAAAAAGAGTTTAGCTTTTTACATAAATTTCTACATTTCTTTATACATGTGCATTGAATTTATGTACATTCTTTTTGGATGTCATTATTATGATGAATATTAATAGAAGGAGATAAATACAATCAGTAACCTAAATACACTATTTCTTTTGCATTGTGTACTTATCAATGCTTTGTGGCAAGAAATACAAATTCAGCTAAATATCTGCTTACTTTCTTTGCAAAAATTTATTTAGAAGACTGAGGACTAGTGTTTTAATATAGAAGATGACAATTATCTAGATTCAATGATACAATGACATTGTTTCCTGAGATTTGCAAACTTAGAAATGTATAATTTAAATGTTTGAAAAATAAATAGATAAATATATGTATGTATGTATGTATTTATGTTTGTGTTAGATGAAGTTATCAGTACTATGGTAAGGTCTTTTAATTTCCCCCAACACTTTTTAACATTTACTTTTGTGTAATTCTTACTAAAATTAAATCATTCTAAATGTGCTTTCAAGTTTATTTTACAAACCACAATACTTACAGCCTGTTTATACTTTTTCATTTGATAAAGTCACAAGACAATTCCTCTCACATTTCACATTAACAAATCCTTGTGTTTTGTGTAAACATGAAGAATTTCCAGTGTCTAAGTGTTTGTGGTGGTCTTAGATTCTCTAAAACGATCTCATGAAGAATTCTGAACTTTATTCTTAGATAAAAAATACACACATAAATAAGATTTTATTTTTTAAAATCCCTCCAGGAATTATTATGTTGTATCCTATGAAAATATTCTGAAGTAATTCTTTCATTACTTTCATTCATAGATCATCAGTATTAAAGAAAAATGTTCCTTATTTTATTTTATAAGTTCTTTACGTGTAGAAAAATAATTGATGAAGATATGGTCTTATATACACAATACTGATTCTAGTAGTATTCTGTCAAAGCCAGAGTAGAAGAAATTACCCACTAGCCATAAACACAGATGGTACAAAAGAAAATCTAAAAGCCATTTTAACCATCTCTAAAATACAAAACAAACCAAAAAAGACCAGGTCATGGCAACTAATTTTCTCTAAATAAAAGGTCATTTATGCTGTAAATTATTCTGTAAATTGTGTTATTAAGCCATTTTTTTTTTAAAGAATCAAGTTGCCCAACATGGCAGATCATGTAGATGGGCTTATTGCGCATCTTGTCTTTTATGTATCTGCCAAAAGATGCCTGCTAAAAAGAAGTATTCAAAGAGAGTAATGCTGCTGTTTGGAAACTTAATCTGCATTTCAAAGATCCCTTATAGTCATGGTGTTGGGTGTGATTTTTTGTTCTCCTGTTGTGAAACTTGAATTCATTTGGTAGTAACTGAAAAGAGAAGCAGGGCAGGAGGCCATCTTGTAGGTATGGATCGTAGCTAGAAAGGTGGCTTGAGGGACTGGGACTATATTGGCGGGTTCTCATTTCAGAAGGCTGCTCCCTCCTCATGGCAGAAGGAACAGCAAATAGGGTTTAGGGAGTGATTGCTAGAAGCCAGTCTATCTGCTCATCCCCTTTACTGCTTCTGTGAGTGATTTAGTACCCAATACCCATTCACTCCCTGTTGCCCTGAGCAATGGCATATCTGACACCTCGCAACTTCACTCTGACCATTATATCCAATGATGGTCATTTTTATTATTAATGTTACCTGGTATTTGTTGGTATTTGTTGCTGGACAGTATATATATATTAAGATTCCATTCATTTATTTGACACAGAGAGAGAAAGAGATCACAAGTAGGCAGAGAGACAGGCAGAGGGAGAGGAGGAAGCAGGATACCCGCTGAGCAGAGAGCCCGATGCGGGTCTCAATCCCAAGACCCTGAGATCATGACCTGAGCCCAAGGCAGAGGTTTAACCCACTGAGCCACCCAGGCGCCCCACTGGACAGTATTTTTAATGCACCATCTAGACCCATGCTTCGAACACTTTCTTCCTTATATTTGGGGATCTTTCTCCCCATACTGTGTCCCCTTACACTCTCCATCAGTGCACTCAGTCTCAAAATAACATTGTCTGAAAAATGTGGATATTCATTTTTCTGACCAAAGTGATGGGTTCAGGCAGTGGTTAAAAATCTCAGTGCCAACCCAGTTATTCACTAGGATTGTTATCTAAATACTGAATGCCATTTTTGGTTTACTACATAGGGAATGCTTATTTATAGGAAAGAGACCAGGGGAGACAATGAGGCAGGGACAACAAAAAATAAAAATCAACAAGAAAGACCAGGCCCTGGCTAAATGAGGACTTCAACTCCACTTCTGGGACTCAGATAAGCAGAAAACTTTTTGACATTCTGGAAGATTCCCAAAAAGCCAAGAAAATGTACTTTTGGTTCAGAGTTTGTTTCTCAAACAATGAGATTTTTAACCATTAATAATGATGCTGCCTTGCCCTTTTAATTAATAGTTTGGATTCAGTTGACCTCTGCATGAAGTAGGCCATTAAAATTTTGATTTAGGTTACTCCCTATGTTCCATCTCAAATATTTAAAGTGTTATGCGCTCTGATTAAAAGCCTGTTGTTCTTTTATATGACATTTTAGGATAAAAATTATCTTTTCATATTTTAGTTTGTTATATCTATGTTAAAAGTTAAAAGGCAGTAACATCAATAAATTTTTAATTGTGTTATCACATTGTCCTCTGGAGATACATTATTCATATTTTTCAAATGACTGAATGAGAAAATTTCACAAAAGAAATGATTTGTTTCTCACATTTAAAGGACATAGGGGAAATTTCCCCCCTTAACTTCTTTAAGTAATTGGAAATAATTTTGCTACCACCTGCCCTTTATATTCACTTCCAAATCTTATTTGGTTTATTCAAATATTTATTTCTGACATATTTAGGCTCTACTCCTAACTTATTGGAAAATATTATTTCCAAAATCTGTAGTATGAGCATTAAATGAGTATGATATTGGTTACCTCAAGTTGATACAGTCATAGATTACTTAATTGCATTATTTAATATAGTAAGGGAAAGAAGTCTTAAGCTGTGTTATTTAAGAATACATAACTATTACAACAATGACACTGTTTTGACTAGGAAATGCTACTTCCCTTAAACAGTTTTAAATACTTATCAATGAGAAGAATAGAAAAACAGGCTTATTGTAATTTTAAAATAATTTTTATACAAAATAATTACATAACAAGTGTCAAGAATAGTGATAACAAAATGCATATATAATGACTAGTGCAGTTTCCTCAAAATGTTTTTTCTTTCAAGATAATAAATACATATGCTATTTTGCATATGCTTTGATTTTCCACAAATTATATTTAAATCATCAAAAATAAGTCCCTTGTCTCTTAAGCAGTTGAAAAACACCTGAAAGTAAATAAGCAAATTGGAGTAGAGAAAGAGATTAATATGCACCTCATCAAGAGATCTGGAATTTTTCTTCATATTTCTCTCCTTTTCTCCTCTCAAAGACAAAATATTGATAGATATCCCAACTAACACTTCTCAAATTTTGTGCAACTCCATCTTCATTATTACTGCCTGAAATCAGGAGTTTACCATATTTTTTCAGCTACATCCCAACAACTCACCACAGTCAGCTTACTTCAGTGTCCACACTGCTACCATATTTATCCTAATATTAACAATGTGTGTATGACTATATAATACATTCATAGATACATAAGGATATAGAATATATTTTTGTGGGTTTCTCCTGTGTTTCCACACAGCCTATAGGTATAAAGCCAAAATTTCTTCACATGTCATACAAGACTCTTCATAATCCAACACTAGCTTGTCACTGGAGACTGTCCAGTAAAAGCTATTATCATACTAAGATCATTACATTCACATAATAAGCACTTTCCTTACATTCATAATCTTATATTTAATTTCCTTCTCCTTTCCTGGATATTCTCTAAACACTATATACCAAATCAGAAAAACTTACATTACAGTTGAAGTGCAAATATTTCCTTTCCTAGGTCTTGTCCTTCACTCTTATCAAGCAAATTTAGTTATTTTTTTCTGTTCCCAGAGTGCCACACTTATCAATTAACAATGTATGTGCAGATATGTATATTTCTGTGTGTGTTCAATTTGTTTATATTTTGCATCTCCAAAATAGCTATAAACTTCTGATCTCTGATTTTAATAGATTTTGTATTTCCAACCCCTTCATAATGAGACTATAAAAGAAAAGCTTCATAAATGTTTACATGTTTAATGTAAAACTCTCATGTTATAATATTCTCAAAAGATTCTTAAAAATAAAAGAAGGCATGTAAAGTTATAATGTAAATTTTCAGGAATCATGTGGAATGTTAAATAACAATTTGTAATCTTCTGTATACATGTAAAACAGATGGACAATAATTTCAAATTCACTTATCATTCTGCCACCCTATTAAGTTGGTCTCAAAAGGAAGGTTTCATTAGTGGTAGAAATAGAAAGTATTTATGCAAGATACATGGATTGTGTGATGATGAACTGCTTTGCATACAAGTGAGGTTAAGTTATTCTTACATGAAAACCAATGTGCCTTCTCATATCCATCACTGGGCTTCATTATGTTATGAATGGCATGTGCCATGGTAGCAAATTTTAGATTATTCTTTTATTAAACAGTAATATGCAATGATTATTCATTAGTGAAATATCCTTTGGGATTCTCAAGAGAGAAGGCTGCATTATCTTAACAAATATAGATACAAATTATACAATTAACTATTTAAAAACCAGGTTTTTTTTTTGCATCAGAGTTCTACCAAAGATGAGAAAATAAACACAGGTGGGATTCATAAAGTCACTTGATTTTGTAAATGAGTGTAATTCCATTCAACAATATTTACTGTTACACAAATCTCAACCAAATTGGGATGTCAGAACTTCTTTAAAAAATTAAATTAAATTGGGGCACCTGAGTGGTTCAGTTGGTTAAGCATTTACCTTCAGCTCGGGTCATGATCTCAGATCCTGAGATCGAGCCCCACGTTGGGCTTCCCACTCAACAGGAATTCTGCTTCTCCCTCGTCCTCTGCCTCTCCCCCCGCTGTAGTTCTCCCTCTCTCTTTCAAATAAATAAAATCTTGAAAAAAATATTTAAAAAATTTAAATTAAACTAAAAAATTAATCAAGAAGCTATGGAAACTATTGTAAGTATTATATGCAACAAACTTTAATGCAATGTGACTTTGTTTCTCTGAACACACAGACAGATATAAACTGATGCACACAGATAGGCAATCTTGCTGGATCATATGAAACCAATTTAACCCTCTTGGGGTCTCTGGGTCACTATGTTGGTTAAGTGTCCAACTCTTGGTTTTGGCTCAGGTCATGATCTCAGAGTCCTGAGACAGAGCTCTGGTTTGGGCTCTGACTCAGAAGGGAGTAGGCTTCCCCTCTCCCTTTCCCTTTGTCCCTCCCCCTGGTCACACTCTCTCTCTCTTTCTCTCTCTCTCTCTCTCTCTGTCAAATAAATACATACATCTTAAAAAAAATTAACCCTCTGTTTTAAACCAGATGGTAAAAAAAGATGTCATTATTTGTTGTATAAAACACCCAGGGCGCCTGGGTGGCTCAGTGGGTTAAAGCCGCTGCCTTCGGCTCAGGTCATGATCCCAGGGTCCTGGGATCGAGGCCCGCATCAGGCTCTCTGCTCGGCAGGGAGCCTGCTTCCTCCTCTCTCCTCTCTCTCTGCCTACTTGTAATGTCTCTCTCTGTGTCAAATGAATAAATAAAATCTTTAAAAAAAAAAAAAACACCCACCATCAAATTCCTCTCTGGGCTTTCATTGACAATTTAGCCTTAGCAAAACAGAAGATGACGTTGGATATTTTGTTCTTAAATGCTTGTTCTCATGTACTGTGTGTGTGTGTGTGAGAGAGAGAGAGAGAGAGAGAGAGGGAAAGAGAAAGAGAGAATGAGAAAAGGAAACACAGTAAATTGTACCTAATTGCAATTACAGTAATTATAATTGAGAGCTCAATAATGTATTAGACCAGGATACTTATTTCTCAGGATACTTAAAATATACTTTGAGTATCCAAATCCACTTTATTATTTTTAAAAACATTTTATTTATTTATTTGTCAGAGAGACAGACAGACAGAGTAAAATAGGAGGAACACCAGGCAGAGGGAGAAGGAGACTCCCTGCTGAGCAGAGAGCCCAACGTGGAATTCCTTCCCAGCACACTGAGATCATGACCAGGGCCAAAGGCCGATGCTTAAGCTATTAAGCTCCCCAGGCACCCCCAGTGCACAGATTATAGCAGCATTATCAACAATAGTCCAACTATGGAATGAGTCCAAATGTCCTTTGACTCATGAATGGATAAAGAAAATGTGGGAGATATATATATATTTATCTATATAGGTATATAGATATATAGATATCATATATAAATCTCATATGGTATATATATCATACTATATATAGTATGATTAATATATTTATATGGTATGATATATATTATATATAATGGAATAGTGTTCAGCCATCCAAAAGGATGAAATCCTGCCATGTGCAATGACATGGACGGGACTAGATTGTATTATACTAAGCAGAATAAGTCAGTCAGAGAAAGATAAATACCATATAATTTCAGTCATATGTAGAATTTAAGAAACAAAATAGATGAACATATGGGAAGAGACAAAAAAAGAGAGAAAGAGAAAGTAAAGCAAACGAGACTCTAATAGAGAACAAATTGAGGGTTGGTGGAGGGAAGGAGATAGGGGGTGGGCTAAATGGGGGATGGGTACTAAGGAGGGCACTTGTGAAGAGCACGTTAGTGACGAATCACTAAATTTTACTCCTAAAACCAATATTACACTATATGTTAGATAACTAAAATTTAAATAAAAATTTGGGGAAATAAAGGAAAACAACCCACACTGATATCCAAGGAATTACAAAATTGCCTCTATATACTATTTTTTCAATAAAACTCAAACACCTTGACTTCACTAAAAATTCAACCTCAAGCAAAAGTCACAACAGAAGAATTACATTATTGAATCCTCCTTATTAACAAATATAACATGTACTCATTTACTGAAGCTTGGGATTTGTTATCATAACTCATTTAGTAAAAAGTATGTCTTAAAACACTGTGATTCCATGTTTATCTGTAAATTTGAATATGACTGTGTATATAAAATTTTAAAATTAATTAATTGCCCCATTACATCATTAAAGACTAGCTAATTGGGAAAATATGAGGGTGCATAGGGTATCTTTTGGTTCAACTCTTCAAAATTATTCACTGAAAACAAAAATGAAGTCACCCTGAATATCCAGACATGCTAGTCAACTGAATATTATGACACTAAAAATGACAGAAGATTATATATTATAAGGGGGACTGTGATTGTTAATTTTATGTGTCCACTTGGCTGGGCCACCACGCTCCAATATTGGGTCAAACAATCTGGATGTTTCTGTAAAGGTATTTTTTAGATGAAATTAACATTTAAATCAGTAGATTTAGAATAAGGCAGATTATCTTCTATAATATTGATGGGTCTCATCCAATCCATTTATAGATTTACCCTCACAGATCCCAAAGGAATTCTGCCAGCAGAGTGCCTTCAGACTGGAACTGCAACTCTTCCCTGGGTCTCCAGTCTACTGGTCTACCCTGCAGAATTTGGATTTACCTAGTCCCCACAACCGCATGTGCCAATTCTTAAAATAAATCTTGCTCTATCTACATACACATTGTGTTGGTTCTATTTTCTCTGGAGAATGCTAATACAGGAATGTAAGAGTAAACAGGGTGTATGTGGACACTGAGCTGCTAAAGTTCCAAGAAAGAGCTCGATATTCAAAAATCACCTTACCACCTGCTAACCTCTTAACTGACATCATTATCAGTCTGTCATTATTAAATTTGATTTTTGGTGACATTTCACTAAATATGCCAACTACAGAATCTATTGGGTACATATGAAAATATTTGGGTAAATGTATAGAACCACTTTGAATTCAAATGAATATAAAATTACACAGAGAATTAAACCAATAAAGATTATTAATAATTAAACATTATGGTTTCATTGCACATATGAGTTGTCTTCTATATTAATAAAAACTTGTAACTAATAAGCAAAATAATGTCTAGCATTTATTGAGTGTTGTTTTGTACGAAGTCTTAAGCTATGCATTTTACATTTACTTATTTAGTAATAAAACCAATCTATAAGGTAGATACTACTGGCAATATACATATGAGGAGGCAGGCCAAAAGAGGGAAAATTAGTTCCCTAGACTTTTAATAAGTGACTGGACTGGGAAGCAAATCCAGGTCTGTCTCATTCCAGAGAAACAGTGCCAGATACCACAATTCCTTGGCTAATAGCCAATCCTAAATTGTTCAAGTAAATGGCTCCTTAATAATCATTCAGCATCACTAATTTATGTAAATCTTCAGTTCACTTCAGTACATTTGGAAATATCTGACTACCATTTTTACTTTCAATTGTGCTATAATATTCATTGGCAAATTTATTACTACTTTGGTTCCTCAAACTTTGCCATGTTATAGAATATGATATCAGAGTCCTGGATTTTCAAAGGCTTTAACATTACAGCTCATTCTTATAAAAAGCATATACACACTATCCTGTTTGGTCTTCTGTTTTGGATGAGATATAATCTGACAATGTTTCACCAAACACATTTTACTAATGATTAATTTGAAAGACTGTACTGTGGAAAGGTTAAGGTCATAGTCTTTGGAGCCAGAATGTCTGGAAACAACTCTTAGCCCCTCCGCCATCTAGCTGTGTGAACTAGGCCAAATCAGTCAAATTGCTGGGTCTCAGTTCCTCCATGTGTAAAAGTAGGGATAGTAAAAGTGTCCACCCTCAAAGAGTTTTTGAGGGGTTTATGTTAGTCCATAATTGTAAAGCTGTTAGAACAGTCATAAACATGGTACAGAGTTTGGTAGTATTTCGCTTACTTCAAATATTAGTTCAACACATATATAACTGAATGGAATTCTATATTCTGAGGTTAAAATTGAAATCAATATATATTTTAGGTAATATTTTACCCAATGCTGTTTGGGTTATTTTGTCTAAGTTATAAAACTTTATCATACTCTTGGCTCCATTCAGTTCCCTATGCTTGCTTAGTCAGCCTTATAAGCCAACCCCAATTACAAGCAGAGATTCAGCCATCCATTATGTTAGCTCTGTTATTTAGGATCAGTGGTTAATGGATTTCTGATATAGATGGAAGTTTTTCTGTAACTGAGATATCACTTTGACAGATGAGGTCACAATACTTTAACTCATGCTCTTTCAAGCCTGAGGAGTGCTTGCTAACACAGGCGCAGCTGAAGCATTTCAGAAGCAATGCATACTACCCGGCAGTCTAGATCATTCCATACAGATACATATTTTTTAAAGTTTTATTTCAAGGCTTTGAACAAATCCTACAAATTAATAAAAGCAAACTTCTTGTTAATTAAACACAATCTTTTTAATGGATAGTTTGAAAGGACTAGACACCTTCAGTATGATGAAATATTGTCTTTGATGTAATTGTCACTAATTTGAATGCAAAGTTATTAAATTCAGAGTCTTTTCTCCTTAACAAAGCCCTGCTGTTTCATTTATATTGTCATATTTTCTGAGTAAAAGCTCCTGAAACAAGAGCAATTAAAAAAAATAGAATTTCATTTGAAAGCTTACTTTTTTTTGTTCTATTAAACCATTGCTATAATCACTGTAATATTAAGGTACTATGTAATTCTGTTTGGGAAAGTAGGGCACTAAATGTTTTTAGAGTTTTCTTCATTAAGAACAAACTAAATTAGAAAATCACTTTAAATTTTTTTCATCCCACCTTAAATAGATAAAAATGTCAATTTACAGTTCAAATGAGGCCAATTTGCATTTTTTGTAGATTGAAAAGAAGTATTATGAATATGTGTGTTAGTGGAAATATCACAATGTATTTTCAGATATGTGAATCAATAGAAATAAATTACATACAATATGTAGAAAGCAAATACATGTAAAAACATCATAATGGCTCTCAGTAGAGTTCAAGTTTATAATTTCAAACACACAATGAACTAAAATGCTATAATGGATATTTTATTTAAATGAATATATTTCATTCTGTCAGTAGCAGGAAATAAGTCAATGTTTTCTTGTTTGTTTAGAGAAGGAAAAGTTGATGCTGGAAGGAGGGTCAAGTGGAGATACCAGTCTTGGGCAGAAGCACAGACAGGTCAGCAGCTGTAAGAGGGAAAAGTTAGAGAATATCTGGGCATGAAGAAAATAGGCCACAAAATTGGTAAAGGGAGCATGCAGAAGCTCTTTGTAATTGCTTCTATTTTTTAGTTAAATACAAAGCAAGATTATTAGCTGAGAATAGGGAATGGAAAGTAGGTATTGGGAAATTGAGAGAGGAGAAAATTATGAAACAGTAAGTAGAGCAGACTATGAGTTGACCAGGTAGCAGAATAATAATCCAGTGTTTCTAACCTTTCTTTTCCTCAAATTCACTCAAAGTGTTTGTTGGAAATAGAGATTCTCGTGGAGATTTTGATTCCCTATATAGGTTTGCTCAGCAATCTGCTTATAACAGGGACCACAGGCAATGGTAGGATTATCTACAATTAGGAAACCGGATTTGAATAATTAATAAGACTGTTGCTCTCTTTTATGTAAGTAGTGCACTGAATAATACCAGGGTTGAAAACTGAATAATATAGTCTTTTATGATAAATGTGGGATATATGAGACACACACACACACACACACACACACATACACACACACATATAATTCCAAATGAAATTTAACTATACTGTGAAACATTCAATTGTAACTGATAAATTATGATATACTAATATATAAAGAATTATGAGGTAGAAACATTGCACTATGGATAAATGATTATATGCAAAGAAATAAAGCCTTCATTCGAACTTAAATTTTTTTGGTTTTGTTTTTTAAATCAGAATAACTGAACATCTGAGAGGAAGAACAGTGATGCTTTGTATGTGGAGACTTTACATTAATCATGGCAAGCAGAAGAGGATGCAATGTATCTTTAGAAGAAGATAGATCCCACTGAAGAATTTTCTCCCCTCCTTTCTTCCTTTCTCTCTCTCTCTCTCTTTCTCTATTTCTGAAGCAGTTTTCTTATAATCAAGATTAAGAGATCAGAAAATAAGGTACATTCATACTTTGGGTATACATTAAGACATGCAAAGTGCAAAGAATAACATAAAGATCAAAATGAAAACAAAAAAGATCCATACTCTAAAAACTTACAATTTTATGTGGAGGCAAACTACAGAGTGATTTATGTGACCAGGAAGGTAAAGCGGAGTGTCCTATGAGGGACCACAGAAAATCACCTTCTACGGTAGAGGGTGGGGAAGTTTTGGTGAAGGAGTTAGCAAAAGCTGCATATAAGCTGAAGCTGAAGTAATAATCCAGAATTACACATGGATATAAGTGTGTATGTGTGTGTACATGTGTATGTGCATATGAACACACATCTATGAGTACTGGATCAGGTTGAGCTTTCTAGAAGGTTAACTCAACCCAATCCAGTACTCAAAGATGTGTGATGATGACCCAACCATATTTACGTTTCAAAGCCTGACTATCTGACTGACACATGAAAGAATGAAATAAAGGTGAGTCTAGAAAGCAAAAACAAAAATAAATGAACTTAATGAAACAGTAAGAAGGGTGTTGAAGTAGTTCAAGAAAATTTGTTCAATAATAATTTTTTTTTAAGATTTGGTCTATTTATTTGAGAAAGGAAGAGAGAGAAAAAGAGAGAGAGTAAACACGAGTGGGGGTAGGGGTGGAGGGAGAGGGAGAAACAGGCTCCCCACTGAGCGAGGAGCCTAATGAAGGGCTCCATCACAGGACCCCAAGTTCACAACCTGAGCTGAAGGCAGATGCTTAACCGACTAAGCCACCCAGGCGCCCCACTCAACAATTATTTAACGACAGTTGCTTCCAAGATATTTTTCTGGGTACCAGGAATATAGATAAGACAGTTGCTACCTTCATACCCATTGAAAAATAGTGAGAATAAACACAAGGAAGTAAATGAACAAGTACATACAGTAGCAACTGTTACACTTGGGATATATAGTGACTGGGAATGAGCAACATGAAGGGGAAAAAAGGACACTCTTCAGTAGAAGGAGCCAATGAGTTGATTAACTGGTGAAGATCAGTCATGGCAGGATATGACTGAGGAGTTCCATCAGCAAGGGAAAAGGAGCCGTAAGGGAGAACACCTGAGGGTGTTTAAGTAACAACAAAGACAGTATGATTTGCACATAATACAATAGGTAAATTTTGGAGAGCCACATTTCAAACTTTAAGTTTTAAATAGTACATTTCCAGGCTTTCAGGAAATCCTATAATTCACTACTATCCAGAGCTTTTTATTGATGTTTTTCAGTGATTTAAGTATTGTCAATACAGGAAAGCATAAATTAAAAAAAAAGAGAAACACATTTTCTTTATTAGTGTGTTTGGCATATAGTGTGAACATCAGGCACAGACTATTATAACTGAAAACTAACAATTCTTCATGGAGTGATTGCATTTTATTTAGAACACAGGTGAACATAAAAATTATAGTTGTGTAAAGTGGTAACTTGCATAAATGGTTTAAAGAAGGCATGGAAGATTGATTTCATGGGCATTTACCTGGCAACCAGATGTCATGTATCCATATCTGAAATGACTAAAATTATGGTCACATTGAATTATGTGAGCAGCATGTCATCAGATAAATGAACATTATGAATAGATTAAAGGAAAGCCATGTTTCCAGAATAGGTACTTCAATTACATTCTTTGATCATTCAAGTACCCATTATTTTGCCAAATAGAATGCTGAAGTCATTATTGTGGTTATGAGTTTTTATTTTTATTTATTTATTTTTTAAAGATTTTATTTATTTATTTGACACAGAGAGAGAGATTACAAGTAGGCAGAGAGGTAGGCAGACAGACAGGGAGAGGAGGAAGCAGGCTCCCTGCTGAGCAAAGAGCCCGATGTGGGCCTCGATCCCAGGAGGCTGAGATCATGACCTGAGCCGAAAGCAGAGGCTTTAACCCACTGAGCCACCCAGGCGCCCTGGTTATGAGTTTTTAAATAAAAGTAAACATGTTCTGTAACTGTTTTCTTCACCTGGAATGTTCATCAGAGATCCTAGGGTTGTCACTGAAAGAGAGCTATTGCTTTATTCCCCTGCCACATCTTCCCAGGCCTTCTGGAGATTACCTCTCTCATATTTGACCATATGCCCAATATTCTGATTCTTCTGGGAGCAATTTTCTCTACGTGATTGCAATTGTTACCAGCTTAAAATGAACTTCTTTTAGATATTTTATGTAAGTCCTATGGTGACCACAAAGAAAATGCCTAAAACAGATACACAAAAGAAAATGAGAAAAGAATCAAAACATGTCACTGCAAACAATGAAATGCAAAGGAGGACAAGAGGAAAACAGGCACACAAGAGCTGCAAGACAGAGAAAACAGTAAACAAAAAGGCAATAGTAAGTTCTCCCTATCACTAATTACTTTAAACACAAATGGATTCAACCCCTCAAGGGATAAAGTGCCTTGGATTAAAATGGATTAAAAAGAAAAAAAATCCAATTTTATAGTGTCTACCAGAGATTTATTTGAGATTTAAGGCCACACAAAGGTGGAAAGTAAAGAAACAGAATAAAATATTCCTTGCAAATGTAACTAAAAGAGATTGGGGTGGCTATATTTATAACACACAAAATACCCTTTAAGTCAAACACTGTCATAAGGGACAAAGAAGGTCATCACATAACAGTAAAAGGGTCAATTCATCAGGAGACTATAATAATCATAAATACATATATACCAAATGCCATAGCACTTAAATATAAAACACAAATACTTATAGAAATAAAGGGAGAAAGATACACACAATAGTAGGAGACTTGGATATCCCACTCTCAATAACGGATAGAATTTCCAAACAGATTAGTATTTTTGTATGTTTTGGACAAATATATAGCAGTGCAACTACTGGATCATAGGATAGTTATATTTTTAACTTTTTGAGGAATCTCTATCCTGTTTTCCAGAGTAGCTGTACCACTATACATTTCCACCAAAAGTACAAGAGGGTTCCCCTTTCTAAACATCCTCACCATCACCTGTGTACACACACACACACACACACACACACACACACACACACACACACAGGATTATTACTCAGCCATATAAAAGAATGAAGTCTTGTCATTTGTAATGACATGGATGGAGCTAAAGTATTATGCTGAGCAAAATAAATCAGAGAAAGACAATTACCATATGACTCCACTTCTATGCAGAATTTAAGAAACAAGACAAGTAAGCAAAGGGAAAAAAAGGAGAGAGAAGTCAAGAAACAGAATCTTAACTGTTGAGAACAAATGTATGGTTGCCAGAGGGGATGAGGGTGGGGGAATGGGTGAAATAGGTGATGGGAGTGCACTTGTCCTAATGAGGACTGGGCAACATATGGAATGGTTGAGTCACTATGTTGTACATTTTAAACTAATAGAACACTATATTTTAACTATACTGGAATAAAAAAAAATACCTTCCCTCTTATATAGCTTTCGCTACAGCCCTTAAGTTTTGGTTTCATTTGTCTCAAGATATTTTCTAATTTCCCTTTTGATTTCAACTTTGACCCATTGGTCATTCAAGAGCAAGCTACTTAATTTTCATGTATTTGTGAATTTTCCAGTTTTTCTTCTGCTATTGATTTCCAATTTCATCCCACTAGAGTTGACAAAGATATTTAGTATGATTTTAATTTTCTTAAACTTGTAAAGAATCATTTTGTGAATTAACATATGATTTATCATGGAGAATGTCCTGCATGTTCTTGAGAAAAATATTCTAATATTGCGTGAAGTGTTCTGTATATGTCTGTTAGGCCCATTTAGTCTATAGTATTCAATCCACTGTGTTTTTGATTTTCTGTTTGGAAATTACTTTTTTTTTTTTTTTTTTTTTTTTTTTTTTTTTTTTTAGTTCGATTGCAATTAGTTAACATACAGTGTAGTACTAGTTTCAGGTATACAATATAGTGATTCAACACTTCCATCCATCACCTGGTGCTTGTCACAACAAAGGTATTCCTTAATTCTTATCATCTATTTAACACATCCTCTCACCCACCTTCCCTTTTGTAACCATCAGTCTGTTCTCAATAGTTAAGAGTCTGTTCTTTGTTTACCTGTTTCTCTTTTCATCCCCATTGCTTGTTTTCTTAGTTTCTTAAATACTACATATGAGTGAAATCATATGGCATTTGTCTTTCTCTGTCTGACTTACTTTGCTTGGCATAATACTCCCTAGCTCTATTCATGTCCCTATAAGTAACATGATTTCATTCCTTTTTATGGCTATGTAATATTCTATTATAAACATGTATACCACACCTTTGTTTTTTTTTTTTAAGATTTTATTTATTTATTTTACACAGAGAGAGAGATCACAAGTAGACAGAGAGGCAGGCAGAGAGAGAGAGGAGGAAGCGGGCTCCCTGCTGAGCAGGGAGCCTGATGCGGGCTCCATCCCAGGACCCTGAGATCATGACCTGAGCCGAAGGCAGAGGCTTTAACCCACTGAGCCACCCAGGCACCCCACACCTTTGTTTTTTTAATCTATTCATCTGTCAGTGTATACTTGGGATGCTTCCATAATTTGGCTATTGTATATAATTCTGATATAAACATAAGTATGTATATATCCCTCTGAATTAGTTTTTGTATTCTTTGGGTAAATACCCATGGCATGATTACTGGATCATAGAATAGTTCCATTTTTAACTTTCTGAGGAAACTCCATACTGTTTTCCAGAGTGACCACAACAGTTTGCATTCCTACCAACTGTGTAAGAGGGTTCCCCTTTCTCCACATCCTCACCAACACCTGTTGTTTCCTGTGTTTTAATTTTAGCCATTATGACAGATATGAGGTGATATGTCATTGTAGTTTTGATTTGCACTTCTCCAATGGTGAGTGATGCTGAGCATCTTCTCATGAGCCTGTTGTCCATCTGGATGTCTTTTTTGGAGAAATATCTGTTCATGTTTTCTTCTCATTTTTAATTGGACTACTTGTTTTTGGGTGTTGAGTTGTGTAAGTTCTTTATATAATTTGGATACTAACCCTTTACTGGATATGTCATTTGCAGTCATTGAGTAGATTACCTTTTTGTTTTGTTGATTATTTCCTTTGCTGTACAAAAGTTTTTATTTTGATATAGTCCCAACAGTTTATATTTGCTTTTATTTCCTTTGCTTCAGGTGACAACAAGAAAAATGTTGCTATGGTTGATGTCAGAGATATAAATACCTGTGCTCTCTTCTAGGATTTTTATGGTTTCAGGTCTCACATTTAGGTCTTTAATCCATTTTGAATTTATTTATTTTTTTTAAAGATTTTATTTATTTATTTGACACAGAGAGAGAGATTACAAGTAGGCAGAGAGGCAGGCAGAGAGACAGGGAGAGGAGGAAGCAGGCTCCCTGCTGAGCAGAGAGCCCGATGCGGGCCTCGATCCCAGGTCGCTGAGATCATGACCTGAGCCGAAAGCAGAGGCTTTAACCCACTGAGCCACCCAGGCGCCCTTGAATTTATTTTTGTGTCTATGTAAGAAAGTGGTCTAGCTTCATTCTTTTGCATGTAGGTGACCAGTTTTCCCATCGTCATTTGTGAGGAGACTGCCTTTTTCCCTTTGGATATTCTTTCCTGCTTTGTCAATTGTTATCTGCCCATATAATCATGGGTTTTTTTCTGGATTTTTTATTATATTTTATTGATCCATGTGTCTATTTTTGTGCTGTACCTTACTTACTGTTTTGATTACTAAAGCTTTGTAATATAAGTTGAAGTCCAGAATTGTGGTGCCTTCAGCTCTGTTTTTTCAAAATAGCTTTCACAATTTGGAGTCTCTTGTGTTTCCATATAAATTTTAGGATTGTTTGTTCTAGTTCTGTGAAAAAGTGCTGTTGGTGTTTTGGTAGGGATTATATTAAATGTGTAGATTGCTTTGGGTTAGTATAGATATTTTACTAATATTTCTTCTTCCAGCACATGAGCATAGAATGCCTTTCCATTTCTTTGTGTCATCTTGAATTTCTTTCATCAGTGTTTTATAGTTTTCAGAGTATATGTCTTTTCACCTGTTTGGTTAGCTCTTTTAAAAGGGATGTTTATTGTGATTAATATATTCATTAATAATGAGTAATGAACAACATAACCTTACACCTCCAAGAGAGAAAAAGGAAAAAAAAAATAAGGCCAAATTTAGCAGAAGGAAGGATACAATAAAGATTAAAGCGAAAATAAACAAAATGGAGACTATAACAGTAGAATAAAATCAATGAAACTAAGAGTTTTTTTTTTTAAGACAAACAAAAATGACAAACTCTAGAAACACACACACTACCAAGACTAAATCATAAAGTAACTGGTAGGGAGATTAAGTCAGTAATCAACCCCCTCCCCATAAAAACAACAAGCCCAGGAGGAGATGCCTTTACTGATGAATTTTAACAAATATTTAAAGAATTAAGGCCAATACCTCTCAAACTCTGAAAAAATGAAGACATTTCCAAAGTCATTTTATGAAACCAGCATTAACCAGCTACTAAAGCAAGACAAAGACACTACAAATAAGGAAAACTACAGGCCAGTATTATGATAAAGAGATGCAAAAATCCTCCATTCTTTACTAGAAAGCTTAATTCCAATGCACATTAAAATAATCATACACTACGACCAAGTGGGATTTATCCCTGGGATGCTAGGATGATTCATCATATGCAAATTAACTGATGTGATACAGCACATTAATAGAGGATAAGAATCATAGGAACGTCTTAGTGGATACAAGAAAAATCAGCTAAAATTCAAAAAATTTCATTATAAAACACTCACACTAGGTCTAAAAGGTATGTACCTCAACAAAAAAAAGGTCAAAAGACCACAAACTAACATCATACTTAATGGCAAAAATATGAAAGTTTCCTCTAGGATCAGGAACAAGTCAAGGATACCCACTCTCATCACCTCTATTCACAAAGTGCTAGAAGTACTTGCCATAACTACTACATAAAAAAAAGAAATAAAATGCATTCAAATTATAAAGGAAGAAGTGAAATTCTTTCTTTTTGTAGGTAACATGATCTTATATATAGAAAACCTAAAGAAGCTAGCAAAATCAGAACTAATCAACTACCAGAACTACCAGAACTTCCAAAACCAAAAACAAACTTTCAGAACTAATCAACAAATTCAGTAAAGTTGCAGGATATAAAATTAGTATACAGAAATTAGGGGCAATCCTATACACTAACAATGAACTATCTGAAAAGGAAATTAAGAAAGCAATACCATTTATAATATCATCAACAGAACAGAATGCTTGAGAATGCACTTAACCAAGGACATGAAAGATATATGCTGAAAATCATACCGATGAAAAAAATTGCTTAAGACATATCTGCACTCCCACGTTCACTGCAATGTTATTCATGACAGCCAAGATATAGAAACAACCTAAGGATCCAGCAATGGATAAATAGAGAAAGAGAATGTAGTATATATACATGAAAGAATATTATTCAACCATAAAAAGGAAAGAAATCCTGCCATTTTTAAAAAAGATTTTATTTATTTATTTGATACAGAGAGAGAGAGAGAGATTGCAAGTAGGCAGAGAGGCAGAGAGAGAGAGAGAGGAGGAAGCAGGCTCCCTGCTGATCAGAGAGCCCCAATGCGGCACTCGATCCCAGGACCCTGAGATCATGACCTGAGCCGAAGGCAGAAGCTTTAACCCACTGAGCCACCCAGGCGCCCCAATCCTGCCATTTTGGGCAACATGGTATGAACTTTGAGTGTAAATGCTAAATGAAAAAATTCAGACAGGGAAGGCAAATACTGTATGATTTCACCTCTATGTGGAGTCTAAAAATGCTGAACTAGAAATAGAGTATGATGGTGGTTGCCGAGGAACAGCTATTCAAGAGTAAAAAGTTTGTTATGAGACATGATTAAGTTCTAGAGGTCTGACAACACATTGTGCCTATAGTTAACAATATGAAATTGTGTGCTTAAATGTTTAAGAGGGAAAATCTTACATTAAGTGTTCTTACCATACACATAAAAGGTACAGTTAGACACTCAAATTCCTTCCCATTTTCCCCTACTTAGACAAATGGAAAACAAGTGTTATTTACTTTAAAAAGAATGCATTAAAATATTATAGTTCAAAAATATTATAGTTCAGTAACACCATCTGGATGAAATACAAGACTCACTGTTCTTATTCAACCTGTTTTAAAGATACACGAAATACAAGATATCAGTAATAATCATTGAAACAAATGAATGCTATTTGTTCCATGGAATTATTAGATCACTAAAACGGATCATGGCTATACTGCAGTTAAAGGTCAATTACAGCATTGGGGTGGTTGCACTACATTTATGTCAAGCTGTAACAGGCAATCAGGAAGGTCAGCCTTGATGAGGACTGGCACAGGAGAGATTAGCATTGACATTTCAGATGGGCTTGATTCTAAGGGCTCCCATTTAAGTTCAATGTTCCTAGAATTTGCAAAAATGAGCTAAGATAATAAGTGGAATTTGTTACTAGAAGTTCTAATAAACATGATTCCATCATATCCATCTTAGGTTTGCATTACAGCAAAGAACATATCTCAGATTTGATGGATGAAGACTCAATTAGCTTTATAAATACTGAGGTAAATTTGTCTTTATACAGAATACTGGAAATATTTAATAGAAAGTAAGAAATAATAACTTTAAAAATGTTTGTAAGATATGTCCATCTCCCAAATATGACCTTCATTTCAATATTAAGAGATGACATGACATATTACACACATGTGTGTTTGACACCCACACATGCATATGTTGTATCATATATGATTAAAATTAATTTAATTTTAAATATTTAAAATTCTAATGGCATGTATTTTTTCCACCATTGAAAATTCTTGAACCTATTAATATCTGGCATGATCTATATACATTATTGCTGTAATATCTACGACACTACAGAGGAAACTTTACAAAATACTATGACTAAAGTATGGCTGAGTATTAGCATGTTACAATACTTCACAACTGATTCTCATATGGCACCAACCTTGAGAACCAATATTCTACAACAATATAGAAATCACTTTGAGGAATTCAGAATAAAGAGCTACCAATTTTTCTCTTAAGAATCACTCTCCTAACTATTTCTCCATTCAAAGTGAGATTGTGGGTTTAATATAAATGTTTGCCAAATTAGTGTGCATGTATCACCATTTTATATAATAAATGTGTTTAAAAAGCTTACATCACATTTGGAGGGAGCAGAATGATCAATGTAAAATACAGATTAGTCTGTAAAAGATTTACTGGACTATAAGTAAAGCAACTTCTTTTTTTTCATGGAAAAATATATATAATACTTCTCTTTACTCTTATGCATTTCCCAGAACAAAGTGTATTACTTTCTGTGGTTCAAATATAGCCAAATGAGTAGAGACCTAAAAAAACTCTCTTCATGTTTTTTTGTTCTTTGTAAAATAGTCAATTGTCCTTTACACTGTCAAATTTGCATTAAGCTCCAGAGAAACTTATTTTAACCAATAGAAATAAGTTTATAGTTTATTTAATTAATGTTCATTTATTAAATGGGTGCTCATGAATTTTTGTATTTTAATTATGAAATTTATATGGTAACCAGGGGGAAATAATGCAATATTTATCTCCTTATAAAGCACATCATACCTAGATATATATTGAAACATACTGTTTTTGGTTCTTAAATTTATTTTACTAGCATTTATTGAGAGACAAAAAAAGTAAAAATTATGAGTCTCACAGATTATAAATCCAGAAGTTTTATAGCTGACGATATGGGGATGGATATTCAGAGGGTTGCTTCAGAAATAATCACTCTAATCTTGGATTATAAATAATTGTGGGGCTGGTGACACTATTAACAAAGACAGGTAATGTCAAAAGAGGCACATTTACCAGGAAAAAAAAACATATGTTCTTTTTGAAAATAATTATACATTTAGTCTACCTCCTTATTTTACAAGAAGTGAGTTGAAATCAACTACAAGAATCAACTTTTTCACCTTTGTTACATAATAGAAAGTTATGAAATCTCTTTTCAATGACTTTTACATCGCTTTTTACAAAAATATTTTCTACAAATATTTATTTTAAAACACTACTGTCTCTTAATTTTGAATGTTGGAATTTGGTAATTTTTCAAATTCATTGAGAAATAACTACTCTTGTGTTTTAATTTCATGTCAATTTATATGATTTTATATTAAATTATGACTATTTTATTTTTTTTAATTTTTATTTATTTTTTATTTTATTTTTATTATTTGCCCAAGGGGTACAGGTCTGTGAATCATCAGGCTTACATCTTTCACAGCACTCACCAAAGCACAAACCCTCCCCAATGTCCATAACCCATCCACCCTATCCCTACCCTCTCACCCCCCAGTAACCCTCAGTTTGTTTTATGAGATTAGAAGTCTCTTATGGTTTGTCTCCTTCCCCATCCCATCTTGTTTCATTATTTTTCCCTCCCTACCCCCCACAACCCCCCACCCTGCCCCTCAAGTTCCTCATATCAGAGAGATCATATGATAATTGTCTTTCTCTGATTGACTTATTTCGCTCAGCATAATACCCTCCAGTTCCATCCATGTCGTTGCGAATGGCAAGATTTCGTTTCTTTTGATAGCTGCATAATATTCCATTGTATATATATACCACATCTTCTTTATCCATTCATCTGTTGATGGACATCTAGGTTCTTTCCATAGTTTGGCTATTGTGGACATTGCTGCTATAAACATTCGGGTGCACGTGCCCCTGAGGAACACTACCTTTGTGTCTTTAGGATAAATACCCAGTAGTGCGATTGCTGGGTCGTAGGGTAGCTCCATTTTCAACTTTTTGAGGAATCTCCATACTGTTTTCCAGAGTGGCTGCACCAGTTTGCATTCCCACCAACAGTGTAGGAGGGTTCCCCTTTCTCCGCAACCTCGCCAACATCTGTCATTTCCTGACTTGTTGATTTTAGCCATTCTGACTGGTGTAAGGTGGTATCTCGCTGTGGTTTTGATTTGTATTTCTCTGATGCCGAGTGATGTTGAGCACTTTCTCATGTGTCTGTTGGCCATTTGGATGTCTTCTTTGGAGAAATGTCTGTTCATGTCTTCTGCCCATTTCTTGACTGGGTTATTTGTTTTATGGGTGTTGAGTTTGAGAAGCTCTTTATAGATTTTGGATACTAGCCCTTTATCTGATATGTCATTTGCAAATATCTTCTCCCATTCTGTCAGTTGTCTTTTGGTTTTGTTGACTGTTTCCTTTGCTGTGCAAAAGCTTTTAATCTTGATGAAGTCCCAATAGTTCATTTTTGCCCTTGCTTCCCTTGCCTTTGGTGAGGTTCCTAGGAAGAAGTTGCTGCGGTTGAGGTCGAAGAGGTTGCTGCCTGTGTTCTCCTCGAGGATTTTGATGGATTCCTTTCTCACATTGAGGTCTTTTATCCATTTTGAGTCTATTTTTGTGTGTGGTGTAAGGAAATGATCCAGTTTCATTTTTCTGCATGTGGCTGACCAGTTTTCCCAACACCATTTGTTGAAGAGACTGTCTTTTTCCCACTGGACATTCTTTCCTGCTTTGTCGAAGATTAGTTGACCATAGAGTTGAGGGTCCATTTTTGGGTTCTCTATTCTGTTCCACTGGTCTATGTGTCTGTTTTTGTGCCAAAATTATGACTATTTTAAATAAAAAAACATAAGAAAATAAATGAATTATCCAGAAAGTGGGGCATAGGGACAGATTTGAGTTATCAAATTATATTCCATCTGAAAATTGTCATGTGGAATGTTTTAAATTAATTTTTGTCCTAAATTCAGTTTATCCTGAGTACATAACTAGAATTTTTTAAAGATTTTATTTATTTATTTGTCAGAGAGGGAGCGCACAGGCAAGGGGAGCTATAGAGAAAGAGGGAGAAGCAGATTCCCCAATAAACAAGGAGCCTGATACAGGACTTGATCCCAGGGTCCTAAGATCATGACCTGAGCTGAAGCCAGATGCTTAACCAACTGAGGCAGCCAGGTGTCTCAGATAACTAGCTTTTGATATGAGAATAAAATACTTGCCATTTCAAAAATATATTGCTTTTAGAACACAGATGCAACTTTTCTTTATATTTGTTAAAACTCTTCAAAACCAATTTATTTATATAAACCATTTTTAACTAAGATGATTCGAAGTTAAATAGAAGACACATATAAGCAACTTATCAGAGTTTAATAATTATTAGAATGTCAATACTAGGTTAACACATTCGACAACTATGCCTATGCCCATAATTAATTAGGTTTCATTTGGATTCTGTATTTTATGTAATGATCCCTATAACTATTTATCTGAGATTATAACAAAACTGCCAACCCTTGATGGCAAATACTGTCAAAATTTTTGCCTTTTGCAAAGCAGAAGAAGTATTTGCAATATCATAATGAACAATGAATGAATTCTAGAAATGAAACTTTTAAATAGCTAACATAAAAAATAAAATATTTAAAATATCTTAATAAAATAAATATTTTAATACAATTAATAGTTTAAGATTTTGGTATTTTTATTTTTAATAAAAATAAAATATTTAATATTTTAATTGTGTAAATTAACAAAATATGTGTAGAATGTGCAAATGAAAAACTAAAACACACTGATGAAGAAATTAAATAGGAGCTATATAATTGGAGAAAGACTATTTTCAATAGATGGAAGAATATTAAGATTCTAATTTCTCCTAATAGAAGTACACTTCATAAAAATGTAAATAAAATTTATTTTATATTAATAATTTTATCATAAATTTTTAGTCTTGAACTGTTAGACAAGAAATTTCTATTAAGCCACCCAGTTTGTGTTACTTTTTAATGGTACCATTAGGAAACTAAGACACTTAACACAGAAGGATACGTGTGAAGAAAGAAAACATACACTATACTTGATGGTGAGAGAATGAATGCTTCCTTAAGACAGAGAAGATTGGTGGTGCCTGGGTGGCTCAGTGGGTTAAAGCCTCTGCCTTCGGTTCGGGTCATGATCTCAGGGTCCTGGGATTGAGGCCTGCACTGGGCTCCCTGCTCAGCGAGGAATCTGCTTCCTCCTCTCTCTCTGCCTACCTCTCAGCCTACTTGTGATCTCTTTCTCTCTCTTTGTCAAATAAATAAATAAAGTCTTAAAAAAAAAAAAAAGACTGAGAAGATTAGGATTCCCTACTCTATCACCACTACTATGTAATTTTTTTTTCCAGAAGTGCTAGCTAGGTCAATAGACAAGAAAAATGAGTAATGGTAATTCTGATTTAAAAAAAAAGAAATGAAACCATTTTTCATAAACAGCACAATTGTCTACATAGGAAATCCCTAGCAATCTACAAAAGAACTGCTGGAATTATTAAGCAAGTTTAGTTAAATAATAAGATACAACATTACAAGATAAATACATAAAAGTCAATCACTGGTCTATATAACAACAAGGAACAACTGTAATGGGAAATTAAGGAAATAATATCATTTATATAAAAGCACCAAAGAAAGTACTTGGTGTAAATTAACAAGATATGTGTAGAATGCGCATATGGAAAACTAGAAAACAATGATGAAGAAATTAAAGAAGAGCTATATAATTGGAGAGAGCCTCTGCATAGAGGAAAGAACATAATATTAAGATTCTAATTATTCTTAATTTTATCTATAGATTCAAGGTAATTTCAACATCCCAGGAAGTTTCTGTCTATATTGGCAAACTGTCTGTAAAATTTATATGGAAAGGCAAAGGTGCTGGAATGGCTAAAGCAAAAGAAAATTTTTAAAGCATCATGTGAAAGAGAAAATTAAAGGAAAAGAGCTCACAATAACCTTATTTCAATAAAGTTAAAGTAATCAATAGAGTGTGGTGTTAGCAAAAGAATAGACACATTAATAGAACAAGACAGCACAAAAATAGGACAATACAAATAAAATGAATGGATTTTTGACCAAGGCACAGAGACAATTCATTGTAAGAAGGCAGCCTTTTTAATAAATGAAGCTGGAAAAATTTGATGTCCATATGTACAACAAACAACAATAATAATGAAAATTTATCACATGCATCTTACACAAAATTTAATTCAAACTGGATCACAGACATGAATGTAAAGTCAAAACTATAAGATTCCTGGAAAACAATTATAATTGTGTTATATGGTGGTCTGGTGATGAGTTTTTAGAGATAACACCAGATTCATAATCTGAAAGAAAAACTGATAAATTAAACTTCATGAAATTAAGATTTTGCTCTGCGAGAGACACTATAAGTGTTTCTCTGGGGGGAAAAAAAGATGTTCTATTCCTTATAGATTAAATATGTGTATTAGAAAAGCTTCATTCAGACATGAGTTATAATGCTGTTGGCTTTGAGTTCAATGTTAATAAATCATACACACACACACACACACGCACAGTATTCAGAAACACACATTTGGAAAGGTTCTGAATATAGCTGTATTCTAATTGGTAAAATATGTTTTCACAGGAGTAAGTTGGAGTACTTCTAAGGTGTCTGTACATATACAGGTAGGACTGAAAAATAAGTAAATGGATGGTAGTTAGTGGGAGCTAGATTTTCCTATGTTAACAGGTTGATTATAAGCAAGCAATGGGGAAAGGCTAGATTGATCCCGGTGATACCGGATTAGATTCAAAGAGCAAACATCCTCTGACAGAGTTAAGATATTTTAGCTTTGTAACAAGATGAAACATTAAAAACAGAAAGTAGCTTAGAACACAAGCTATGCCTTATTATGAATAACAGAATTTTAAATACCCATTGTCTGGCTAAGATAGGCCTCTATAGAAAGCATTAAGATTTCACTGAGTTCTGCTCTAGACTACTGAAGTTCTGATCTCTCTTGTTTTATAAGTGGTTTGTGGCAGATCAAATGCATTCATCATTGTTTGAAATTAAATGTGTGTAAAATAAATTATATAATGCTAGATGACTTTATATTTAGTTGAAAATTTTAGATAGGTTCAGTTTCTAGTTTTTTTCTGTGCATGTTTACATTCATATTTAGTGCTAATGTTTCCTGACCCAACATACTATGTTTATTGTGGGAAGGTAAAGGTTCTGTAGTCTAAATAGGTACTGGCAAGGTACTTAATTATCACTGCAATCTGGATTAACTTAATTCCATTCAAATAAGCATTGATTGGCATCAGCATTATAATTATGACATTTCTCAAAATGCACTCAGCTTCAAATGTTTCCTTTGTTTATCTGCCCTGTATTTAACCTTCTTATAAAATTAAACAAATTAAAGTCTAAAGTCCTAAGTAGTTATTTCCATAAAGGTAGACATTTTCATGATCTTTATCTTATGGTAAATAGCAGATTATAAATAAGAAAATTCAAAAAAGTTATGTAATTTTTTAAACAGAGTTGATCAATAACTAATTTGCCTTAGAGGTGATCAACAACTGATTGCTACTTTTGTGTAAACCAGTGGATCATTTTATTATCAATAATGGTTTTTTGAACATGATAAAATAATGATAACAGCTATACATTTGGAAGTTCAGTTTGACATCTTACCATCAAATTAAATTTCTATCAATCATGTTCTGAGTGTTGCCATATTATAACAGAAGGACAAGAATAAGCTATGCAGTAAAAGGTCAAAAATGCATCTAACCTAGCAGGATTTAAAGATAGATAACTCAATGTCCACCTTCCTAGACTTGTTTTGGTCCTTAAATTAGCAGGTCATTTGGTAGTGGGAAACATAAAAATATAAGAAATGTTAATAAAAACACTGTATCTTGGTTCCACCTAACCTACTTTTCTATATCTGACATTTTATCTAGGGAGATTTGTTGATAAATTCGGCAACACTTCCCAAATACCACTATACATCCAGTGACAATTATGGCTCAGTAAATTAAACTTTCTCTCAATTTTTATGAACTGTAATACTTATTGTGTTGTGTTGCTGAATACATTCATCTTTCTGCCTTCCTATTCAGTAGTATTTCACCATGTATTACTTTCTGTTTGCTTGGGCCATCTGACTAGTTTGGACCAGCTAATTGTAAGAGGTAGTGGTATGAATCACTGCCCCACAGAAGAATTTGATTGCCGATAGACAAACCTTGTAAGAGCTCTTTCCCTCTACCACAGTGATAGAAAAATATCAATTGAATGACTCTTCTAATAGACTCAATCCCTGGAGTGAGAATATGTGGGATATGTACTTTGTCCAAAATAGACATGGTAATAAATAAGAAATTAATCCTTGTTGTTTAAGGTCATTTTAGTTCTGGGGTTGCATTGTTAACCCACTGTGGTTGAATCTGATACATGAAATAATTTAGTAACTCTTTTTAGAGGATTAGCCATCTGTATACCTAGCAATGTTCTAGGCACAGTGAATACACTGATGAACAAGGCTGATAAACTTCATGCCACAGTAGTTAAGTCTGTAAACACAAAAATAAACAATTTTATATAATTTCAATGATGTGAAAATACTATGAAGTAATTACAATAGGGTAATTATAAGGAACAAATAAAAGAAGTATCTGAAAAAGTGACATTTGAATGGAAAATAAAGAAAGAAGTAACAATATGAAAAACTGGATTAAGTCTATTTAGATATAGGGAAACAATTTCCTACAGTAGAAACCATTGTGGTAAATCTGAGGATACAGAACAAAATCTCATATGCCTGAGGATGCGAGAGAGAGAGAGAGAAGTATGAAATTAGACTGGAGAGAGAGATGGGACCAGTTGGTGTAGGAGAATGTACAGCACGGAAGATGTCTGCATAACAATTTATTGAAATGTTACAATGAATCAGGGAATGATCTGATCTAATCTACATTTTGAGATTATCTCCTGCATTGCAGACAATTAATGCTGGTCAGTCAAAAATGGAAGGAAGAAAGTCAATTAGGTCCCTACAGCATGGTGCAATGTGTAAGAGGCTTTTGACAGTGAACAGCTTTTTATGATGGGAAATAGTGCAAAAGGAAAGAATGTGAGCTGCTTTTGGAAGTAATATAGAAAGCACATGCCATTGTTTGTGATAAGTGGTGTTAAGGGACAGAGATAGAAGGATCAACCTCAGGGTTTGGGCCTATGCAAATGTATGTATGGTGATGAAATTACAGCGAATGGGGAGTAAGGTGAAGATGTGCTTTCACTATATATTCAGTCTAGGATAATCTTTGAAACTTTGATTATAATAGAGATATATATTTTCAGGACACCAAAAATGGTATGACTTCTCTAGAGGCATTACTTAACATAATCCATAAAAGGGGTCTCTAGAGCATGTCTTCCTGCTAGAATATGCCTACTATACCAAGGACTGACATGAAACTAGCATTTAGATGCATCAACATGATAAAAATGCATTNGCAAAAATGGTATGACTTCTCTAGAGGCATTACTTAGCATAATCCATAAAAGGGGTCTCTAGAGCATGTCTTCCTGCTAGAATATGCCTTTACTATACCAAGGACTGACATGAAACTAGCATTTAGATGCATCAACATGATAAAAATGCATTCAAATATATTTTATTAATATTAATATTAAAATATGATAACAAACAATATTTTCAATATTACTAAGAATTATTAATATTATTTGGGGTTGACTTCTTTTTTATATTTTACTAGCCTTTGCAATTCTACCATCAGGCAGGGATAATCAGCTTCACATGACAACTGACAAAGCACCATCAGAGAATTTTAAGTGACTTGCTAATGTACAATAAGTTGGTAGCAGATATGCTATAAAAATTCAGAAAAAATGACTACTAACCTACTAAGTTCTGTAGAGTAGCATGTTGTATTTCACTAAAATTTCTTCTATGGTATACCATCATATACTGGAGAACAGACAAGGTCAAAATATAAGACAGATGTGTCTCATCAATTACAAAAGTGTCCCATTTAATTTCTNATATACCATCATATACTGGAGAACAGACAACAAGGTCAAAATATAAGACAGATGTGTCTCATCAATTACAAAAGTGTCCCATTTAATTTCTTATTTACAGATAAAACTGTACAGGTACCACAGTTCCTGAAGATAAATAGATATCGAAATCTCAGAGGGGAAAGAAAATGACCAGAAACATATCCTGACAGATGAAATTTTTTAGAGGATATGCAACAATGCGGCACTCGTTAAGATTTCTATTCCAGTGAAATCAGCCCAAGTGTGTTCAAAAATAACTCTAAATTTTGATTGGTTTAAGAGGCAATTTTTTCCAGGGTAGACATAACAAGTTATCTCAACTTATGCACATTCGGGTGGAGGAAGAGAAAGTTTTTGTGTCAGGGAAAACAAGAGGATGAAATTGTTTCCCATCTGTTCCTAATTCCACAAGACAAAGAATTTGGAGACTTTCTCAATCCCAAATTCTGTAAAACTATTTATTTGCAGGATGTGGTTTATCGAATCACAGTTTAATATAATCGAAGTCTTTAAAATACAATTTCCCAGGTTAGTAAGTATATTGCAAATGGTGTCAATACTGGTTGCTGTCATTGAGAAATCATAGTTATCAGAAAAAAGAAATATTACATCACCAAAGGTCTACTCCATATTTATGCTTTGTATTTTTTTTGGCAAGACAATATTTTTTAATCAGCATTTTTATCAAACTAATTTAAAATTGTTTTTGTCAGTTACTACCAAAATTTCTGATTAAAATAGATAAGCATTTTTGTTTCCAACAAGGAAAAAGATATTGTCCAGGAAGAAAGCTAAGTGTGTTAACGTTAACCTCTAGAACTTAATATTAAATATATGACTATAAACGAAAGTACTCAAATAAAATTTGATTGTGTGACCTAGAATCAAGAGAGGTGCATGGTCATACATTTTACTCCATGATGGATTCTGAATAATTTTTATAAATATGTTGGGGGATCGAAGATTTTTTTAAATTTCTTTTTTCATGTGATGATATTCAATTGCTACAAACAATCTTGATTGAGAAGATCAGTTATTTCTCAACCAAATTGAAGCGGCAATGTGGCTATAAATAAAGTGACAGAGTATGCGTCTATTCTGTTCCTTGGTCAATTTATCTATCTTTGGTAAATTACACTCAATTCTAATGATTCTAGTTTTACTAAAGTTTTAAATCTGGTAGTATCTTGATCATTTAAATTTCCATTATAACCTTTAAAATCAGATCTTAAATTCCCCTCAAAATTAAATAAAAACCTTCTGATGATTTGATATTTTATTGAATCTATAAATCAATAAAATGTTTAAAAATATGCAAGAGCCTTTTGAATGTCAACTTAACCATATTGAGTCCTTTGATTTTTTTTTTTTAAGTAAACTCAGTGCCTAATATGGGGCTTGAACTCATGACCCCAGGATCAAAAATCATATGTTCTACTGACTGTGCAGCCAGGTGTCCGAGCTCTTTCAATTCTTGAACATTATTTTTCACTTCTAAGTTTTTCATAGAATTTTCTAATGTGAATTATATTTTCTTATTTGACATAGGAATTATTTGCAGTATCTTGTTTTAAATAATTTGGTGATTTTCAGTTATTTTTATGTTTCTAATTCAAATCCACTGTGCCCAAAGTATATGGTGCATGATGGCAGTTTGTTGAGGATTATTTTTTCTCCACACTCAGTATATGACCAATTTTAATAATGAAAATTGTCTGTAGGTTTTAGGTGTAGTGTTCTAAATTGTACACTAAGTATATTAATCAATTATGCATTCAAATAATATATACCATTAATATTTTTTCTACCTGATTTGTCAGTCATTGAAAGAGGTTGGTTAAAATCTTTAATTACGCATGTTGATTTTTAAATATCTCTTTTTAACATTGTCAATGCCTTTGTTCCTTTTACAGAATTCACATCTTTGTTAACAGGAGCATAGAATTTTAGAAATGCCATGAGCTTTTCTTGATTAAACCTTAAATTAAAGGTGCCTGGGTGGCTCAGTTGGTTAAGCAGCTGCCTTTAGCTCAGGTCATGATCCCAGGGTGCAGGGATCCACTCCTATACCTGGCTCCTTGCTCAGTGGGGAGCCTGTTTCTCCCTCTGCCCTCTGTGTGTCACTCCCCGGTTGTATTCTCTCTCTCTCTCTCTCTCTCTCTCCATCTCTCTCCATAAATAAATGAATACATACATACATAAATAGATAAAATCTTTAAAAAATAAAAAATAAACATTAATTCATTATTATTTTCCTCCAAAATACATTTAATCTTAAGATTTACATGTTTTGTCAATAACAGAATCACAGAACCCTTCCATTCATTGTTTAAAATACTTAAAATTTCATGATTTATATTTTCTTTCTTTTTAGTTTTGAATCGTTTATCTCTTGCAACCAGTACATAGCTGGTTGAGTTGTTGTTGTTGTTTTATTTGTTTTTAACATTTGGAATCTCTTGACACAGAAAAAAGGTCTATCTTTAGATAATCTCAGACAGTGGAGTGTTGCTATTTGCCTTTCCCCAGTTTCCCATTACAAATCCACATTTCTCAAAAATGACTAGAAATCCATGTTGCTGAGGAAAATCTCTTCCCTGTTATGAACCTTAGTACCTTAATACAGCATTCCTTCCATAGCCCACGAATGTCCTCAAATATGGTATTTCAACATTCCCATTTTTTTAGTTATTTAAGGAGAAACTGTGGTCCGATGCTACCTATAACACCCTATCAGAAAACAAAACTTACTCAAACTTAAACTAATTGATGGGATGTCTGACTGGCTTAGTCTGTGGAGCCTGTGACCCTTGATCTTGGGGTTGTGAGTTTGAGCCACACATTGGGTGTAGAGATTACTTAAAAATAATAAAATAGGGCGCCTGGGTGGCTCAGTGGGTTAAAGCCGCTGCCTTCGGCTCAGGTCATGATCCCAGGGTCCTGGGATCGAGGCCCACATCGGGCTCTCTGCTCAGCGGGGAGCCTGCTTCCTCCTCTCTCCTCTCTCTCTGCCTGCCTTTCTGCCTACTTGTAATCTCTCTCTCTGTGTCAAATGAATAAATAAAATCTTTAAAAAAAATTAAAATAAAATAAAATAAAATCTTTAAAAAAAATTTGAGGTTCAGGAATATTTCCATATTATCTACTAAAAATCTAACAGTGTAGGGGAAACATTTTAGATTCTTATCATATATTTCCCAAGATAATGGATAATANAAAATAAAATCTTTAAAAAAACATTTGAGGTTCAGGAATATTTCCATATTATCTACTAAAAAAACTAACAGTGTAGGGGAAACATTTTAGATTCTTATCATATATTTCCCAAGATAATGGATAATAAAAGGATAGGTTATTTCAATGATTAAGTACAATTAATATTATTCTTCACAAAGACAACTACTGACTTTGTTTTAGTTGGTATATATTGAAATATTATATCCAACTGTAAGAGTAGACTTACGTGTGCTTGTTATATTACTCCTTTGTTAGGTTTCTGCAGTAATAAATACTTAGATATGAAACATAGACTGACAAGGATAGGAGTGGTTTTGTAACCACTAAACTAACCAACCTCATTTAGTTTCCATAGCAATCATTAGTAGACCTCCTTGTAAATAGAACAATTATTCTTTTTATTTTATTTTATTTTTATTCTTTGAAGAACAATATTCTTAATTTAATAAGATTTTGGGGATGTTACAAATTTCCCCGATGTGCTCAATCTCATCATTGTCTTCTTTGCTTTCTACAGGGTGCCTGAAATTTCATAGGAAAGTCTTATTCATTTAGATTTAGTATATCATGGTATTAATGCGAGGATGCCACATAAAATTAAAAAAAAATAAATTGTCACCAAAACCATTCAGTTTGGGGAACAAGATGGATGGTAAACAGTTGTGCATCAGAAAGATAGGACAAAAAAAGAAAGAGGAAGAGTTTGAAAGCTAGGTGGAAGCAGAATTAATAAAGGAGACTGGAAGTTCTGACCAGACCTCTGTCACTGTCAAAAGCAACAGCAACCTGCGTCTTGGCAAATGCATGTGTCACAAGCTAAATTTCCAGGAGTTCTAACAAATGTAAGTTGCTTGGGATGATAGATGCAAAATGTTAACAAGAAATCCACAGCATAGAGGTGGGTAAAATATTTACTGCCAATGAATTTAGAATGAAATATGAAAATTATTTTCTAACAAGCACAAAAACTGGGTTACAATGCCAAGTTTATTTAATGTTATTGATGTTATTGATGTGCCTAGAGATGCTGAACATATGCGGGAATAGTGAATTTGCTGAGTCAAGGCAGGATTAATTATGAGAAGGGGAATGGGAATGAAGAGAAACTGACAATGAAAAAGATTCCTAACCTGAAAGTTTAAGCAACTCTTTAATCTTGAAATCATTCTATGTTGCTTTTCTACTTTTATTCTAAATTGGTATACTGTTATTATTAGCTATACTTAAGTTTTACAAGACCTTATAATTTGTACTGTGTGAGGATTTTTGCATGTGGAGAAATTTATGCTCCAAATTATTATTTTTTAAAATTGTAAATGGACCATATGTTTCTATGAACAGCTTTAGTAGCTAAATCTCTGCTCTAAAAAGATGGCTTTTGATATTCTTTAATGCCAATTACTAAGTCATTTGTTTTCTCAGCTGGCTTCCCCCCCTCCTTTTCTGTTAAATCACAACTAGTTGTGCCACACTGTGATCTTTTCATTAACACTTTAGGCACATATAATTAGCACATTTATTGCTTTTTATCTAATTGTCTATTCGAAAAGATTAACACTTTGCTATCTATTCTGTTGTAGTAACCAATGACTGTTAAGCCTGAGTCTTTTGACTTCCTTAGGATGTTAGCTTATCTGGGTACAAGGAAGATGCCAAATTTGATTTGTAGTTCTATGGAATTTACCAAGGCTTGATACATACAAGAATGTAATTCATAAAACTTTGATTTGTACATTTAAATCTAGATAAACCATATAAATAAGCAAATAGATATAGCTAGATATCCATTCATCCACCCTTCCTCTTTTACTGCATTGTTTTTTTTTTTAAAGATTTTATTTATTCATTTGACACAGAGAGAGATTACAAGTAGGCAGAGAGGCAGGCAGAGAGAGAGGAGAGTGGAGGAAGCAGGCTCCTTGCTGAGCAGAGAGCCCGATGTGGGACTCGATCCCAGGACACTGGGATCATGACCTGAGCCAAAGGCAGCGGCTTTAACCCACTGAGCCACCCAGGCGCCCCTTACTGCATTGTTTTATTCAAAAACTTAGCTAGCTACATATGCCTTCTTATTACAGAGGAAATTGCTAAGAAAAGGAAAAGTTTGGGTAAAATTTGAATATATCTTTATGTCTCATTTTAATAATCAATATTAGCAAATAATAAGCTCTGAGGAGTTATACAAGTTAGATTTTGCTTAAAAGATTATTTCTGATGCCATCTTGACAAAGGAAGTTTTGTTTATACATTAACTTATATGGAGAGCCCTCAGAACTAGTTGTTCTGCCAAATACATGTTCAAAAACATTTGAGTGTATTTGTTAGAAATTCAGTATACTTTTATGAAAAAGAAAATTGCATGAAGTGATATCTCAGTTTGTTTAAATTTAAGGACACACAAATAAAATTTTAACTAGTACTATGTGAAATTTTTATGTATCTAGCATTGATAACTGAAGAAATTATCCATATTATGTTATGTATACCTTCCCTATTAACAAATTTTGTTACTGTTTTTGCTAGAAAACTTTATTTACTATTTGTTTTCTACAATTTTACAAGGAACATGTCTATGTGAATGTAAGAATGCGAGGAAATAGAAATCATCTGCAAAATGACTGAAACGAATTGTTTCTATTTAGAGAAAGCTTTCAAAGAATGAATGACATAGAGATAATTTTGTTTTAAATTAAAAGGAGGTTTTTATTATTCTTTCTTGGATTAAAATAGATAGACCTTCAGCTCTCTTTCTGGCTATCTTCAATTCACAGTGACAAGAGACCAGAAAGAGATGAGAAGAAAAATAAGGTGTAGGCCTATACTTCCAAAATAGCAAGACTTTTCTAAGAAAAAAATAGCTTCCATTTCAATGAAATGGTGGTCTTTGAGATAGTTGTTTTCCCTCGTAAATAATAGCTCCAAGAGATTGTTGACATAAAGTATTCATCTTTGTTTCCCTGTAGCAACTACATCATCTGGCATATTTCAAGTTTAGTAAATCTTCATATGACATCATCTAGGATCAAAATGTTTGTGTGTGTGTGTGTGTGTGTGTGTGTGTGTGTGTGTGTGTGTGTGTGCGCACGCGTAGTGAAGGAAGATAAAAAAAAGGGAGGGGGTAAAATCTTCGAGTTCTCTATTTCTGGCTCAGATACACACAAAATAAAGTAGAAATTTTTAAGAATTATATACACATTAGATAATTTTGTCTCTAAAATGTTCTTTGTAATTTTCTAAATTGGGTAAGAAATGATACAAAAGAAGAGAAGGACATTTCAGTGTTGAATATTGTTATTACTTTTCTCTTCCTAGAAAATTTAGGCTATATTCTTCTGAAGATTTAGTCAGAGAATTATTCTGGATTTAAATTTTACTGGGGACTTCAGGAAGTTTGGTATTTATCAGAAGACAAATACTGTTTCCCAA
This sequence comes from Ailurus styani, assembly GCA_002007465.1. NCBI lineage: Eukaryota > Metazoa > Chordata > Mammalia > Carnivora > Ailuridae > Ailurus > Ailurus styani. The sequence continues at coordinate 2,330,273 of LNAC01000003.1, read as the reverse complement.
ATGCGTACTTTATGAAAAACATTAGGACTCTGGAAGATTAAAAATTACACTTTCACAACCTTGGTGAATATTTTATAGAAAGAGATTAGCCATGTAATAGGAAGAAGCTTAGTGAGAAAGCTCAGCTTCATCTAAATTGAGGGTGTTTGTCTGATACACTACATAGTTCAAGCTTTGAGACCTCAATACATACTTCTAGTTCCCACATAGGACAAGCAAAACAGATTTGGGTTTAAAGAATAGCCAACTCTAGGTTGAAGTGAGATTATGTTCCCTGAGAAAGAATGTTCATTTGGGAGAATCTTCTATTTTTGAAACATTAGAGTTTATTTATTTTTTATTTTATATTGCCTGGTTTGATGAGTGCTTAATTTGGATGAATCATTTCAGTGGACAAAGGAGAACTTTACAATTTTTGATAAATTTAGCTCACAGAAAGGAAAAAAAATGTATTTGTGAGTATCCTACCTAGAAAGAACCAATGTCATTCTGATTTCAAATATACTTAGTAGGAGTATGATGGAGGATTATTTTTCCTGTTTACTTTTTATGAATGAATATCTTTTATTAGGATATATATATAAATATATATATCATAATATTCTAGTCTTGACAAAAGTAGTTTCAATCTTTTCAACAAATTATTTATAGAAAGGTAACCACTTGGATTGTGCCCTTCATAAAAGGGAAGGATTCATAAAGGAATTTCTCTATAAGGAATTTAGAAGTTTAACACATAAACCTCTAAAATAGATCTGTGTGTGTGTGTGTTTATGTGCTGAGTGATGTTATTAAAGAAGTAACAGCCAGGATGGACCACATACCAGCCAAAGAGATCCTGAACAGTATTCTCAATGGTTTTTTTGTAAGTGATCCTTGTATGGTTTCTGCATTTTGAAGTTCAGGAAAGCACATGAACAAAATGTGTTAGTCTGACATTAACATGAATGGTCATGTCTTAGCACACTATATCATACTATATTCTGCAACTATACTTTTTCCATAACACAGAGATTGATGGAGTGGGTTCAACCCAAATATAGATATGTTCTTGTGTGTGAGAGACAGAGAGACAAGAGTCAGGAGGAAATGGAGGGGAGGGCAGTTGTGTCTTCAGAAATAGGAATATGAACCTCATTCACTGCAGCATAATCATCTTCTATGTGCTCCCCTCTGGCTGAGGATTTTAGTATCCAGAAACTTCTACATCATATCTGGTATATTAAAAATTACTGATTTAAGTATATTTTAAAACATATTATCTTTCATTAAATCACTTTACATCTACTGTTTTTCAATTGACCCTATTTTTCACAACTATAATCTTAAGTTATCATAGTTTTTTGTCTTCTTAAAGTATTTGTATCTTATCTCGATAAACTGGACAATATAACTATTAAAAAAGAAATTGTACATTATGTTTTGAAATGGAAACAAAGAGGTTTACCTATCTACTATTCCCTTTAACCTTAATCTGACTCATCGGAACATCTGCATCTAAACAACTTGTCAATTTACATGACTTCTGTGAAAAGATTGACAATATCAGTAGTGACAGGTTCTGAAGAACCCATGTAATATTCTAATACCCATGTAAGACAGGAATCGAGTGAGCAGGTGGTAAGATGCAACTGCTAAATATGCATCTTAAATTTATTAAGAACATCGAGAGTGGGGAGGAATCAAGAGAAAAGTTATAGATGGTAACAAAAAAAAAAAAGCAAGGTCATCAGGTATACTTAAAAGTCAAAACAACTTTTTATTGTGTTATACAAAATTTTACTGTAATCAATCAAAGAAATCTTGTTAAATCATTAGAAAATGTAGTAATTGAGTATGTTAACTAACTGGAATTTAAGTAAAAATTTGAAAAAATTAAAGGAAATTAAATGTAGTAATTGTAAATAAAATTGTGTCAAATTTCCCCATAAAATATATAGATACATGGGCACCTGGGTGGCTCAGTGGGTTAAAGCCTCTGCCTTCAGCTCAGGTCATGATCTCAGGGTCCTGGGATCGAGTCCCACTTCGGGGTCCCTGCTCAGCGGGGAGCTTGCTTCCCCCTCTCTCTCTGCCTACTTGTCATCTCTTTCTCTCTCTGTCAGATAAATAAATAAAATCTTTAAAAAAATATATATAGATAGATACCAAAGGTAATTTTATATGTTCATTACTTTTAGAGTTGGATATCTCTAGCTTTTACCATTCATTTATTCAAAAAAATGAAGTTAGCCAATTTTCCATTTTAACTATGGCACCTATTTAGCACAGATGAGCCACATAATAGCATTGTATTATAGGTTAAAATCAAGTCACTGGAATTTTTCATATGCCAATTTTCCACACAATAATGGTAATTATGACTAAGCATTATGGCTAACGTTGTTTAGGTTAAATCTCACTAAGTCGGTAAGGGATGAGTTAATTAAATGTTCTGTAATATGATTCCCTTCAACGAGGATACTAATATTTATTTGATAGGGTTCTTAGGAGCATTACAGGGAAAAGCAAGCAAAGGACTTACTTTTTGCCACTTGTTCCACTAAGAGTAAAGACGTTGGTTAAACAAATTAGCTGTATCGGTCAGTTAAATAATATATTTAAAATTGTCTTCAGATTCTACATTTGAATAGTTGCAGGTTACCTGACCTGTTCTTTTCTATTTATTTTTGTACATGTAATTTTTGCTTTTATTGAATACTTACACATGAATTCTTGCTTAACTTGAATATTGTTATCTCTGCTACAGATAATCTAAACTAAAGTCTGTTATTTTATTACGCATGTTCTTAAAGTATCCTGCTCCATTATTTTGTTTGTTTATGCTTGGGTTATATTTTAAATCTTATTTTGAAATTTCGTGCCTTCTAAAGAGAAATTGCAAGAATGTAAAAAAGAGCTCTTACATACCCCTCTCTCTGGGATCCCGCTTAAGTTTTGTAAGTTGCCCTAATGGTAAAAAAAAAAAAAAAAAAAAAAAAAAAAAAAANAAGTCCAATCCTGGATTATGTGCTGTTTTCAGTAGTATTTCTCTAATCACTTTCAATCTGGAAAAATTCTTTAGTCTTTTCTTGACCTCCATGACCCCAACATTTCTAACGATTACAGACCAGCTATTATAAAATGCCCCTCAAGTTGGATTTATTTTATGTCTCTTATTATTTGACCCTAAGTACATATCTCAGGCAGTTGTATCATAGTAGAAATGGTGTTCCTAGTGCATCTTTTTGGGTGGCACATAATATTGGCTAGTTCTAGTTCTGATGGTGTTAACCTTAAGCTTTTGGTGACTGATGACATCTTCCAGATTTCTCCATTTTATTTTATTTTATTTATTTATTTTTTTAAAGATTTTATTTATTCATTTGACACAGAGAGAGAGATTACAAGTAGGCAGAGAGGCAGGCAGAGAGAGAGGAGAGAGGAGGAAGCAGGCTCCCTGCTGAGCAGAGAGCCCGATGTGGGCCTCGATCCCAGGACCCTGGGATCATGACCTGAGCCGAAGGCAGCGGCTTTAACCCACTGAGCCACCCAGGTGCCCGATTTCTCCATTTTATAGTTCTTTTTTCCTTTTCCTTATCTTTTTAAAATATATATATATATATATACATATATATATATATATATGTATATATATATATGTATATTAGAGGAGCTTTATGTTTATAACAAAATTGAGAGGGATGTATAGATTTTTATCACATAGCACTCTTCCCCCCACCCTCGAACAGATGCATAGCCACCTCCATTATCAGCATCACTTACCAAAATTATTTTTAACCAGGGTTCAACCTACATGGACACATCAGAGTCACCCAAAGTCTATAGTTTACCTTATATTTCATTCTTGGTGCTCTAAATTTTATGGCTTTGAACAACAGTGTAATGACACATACACATCATTATAATATCATGCAAAGTATTTCCACCGCCCTACAAATCTTTCATGCTCTTCCATTTCATCTTTACTTATCCCCAGTATTCCTCTCCTGGCAACCACAGATCTTACTACTGTCTTGCCTTTTTAGGATATCTTATAGTTAGAATCATACAGCATGCAGCCTTTAGAGATTGGCTTCTTTAATTTAGTAATATGCACTTGTGAGTTACCATGTATTTTCATAGCTTAACAGTTCATTTCTTGTTGTTTTCTTTTTAGTGCTGAATAATAGTCCAATATCAAAATATATTCTATCCATTTCCCTACTGCAGCACCTACTGGTACTCCCACTTGTACCAATTATTAATAAAGCCCCTATAAACATCCAATGGACATGTTAGGGCACGGACATGAATTTTCAAATGCTTTGGGTAAATAACAAGGGGCATGATTATCAGATTATTTGATAAGAGTATGTTTAGTTTTGTAAGAAACCGCTACACTGTCTTTCACAGTGGAAGTGAATTATTAAGAATTCCTATTGCTTCACATCCACATCAACATTTGATATCGTTGGTGTTCTGAATTTAGACCACCCTAACAGTTGTGAAGTGTTATCTCACTGTTTTAATTTGCATTTCCATGATGATCTATGATCTATGATGTAAAGCATATTTTCATATGATTATTTTCCATCTGCATATTTTTGGTGACCTAACGTCTTTGGCCCATTTTTAAAATTAGTTTATTATTTATTTATTTATTTTTATTAACATATAATGTATTATTTATTTCACGGGTACAGGTCTGTGATTCATCAATCTTACACAATTCACAGCACTCACCATAGCACATACCCTCCCCAATGTCCATCTGGCTCACTTTTAAAAATATTTTGTTTTCTTATTGCTGAGATTCAAAAGTTATCTCTATATGTTGGATGAGTCTTTTATAAGATGTGACTTTTGCAATATTTTCTCCCAATCTGTGGCTTGTCTTCTAACACTTTTTGTAGAAGAGAAGCTGTAGCTTTATTTTTTAAAGATTAATTTAATTTAATCTTTTTAAAGATTATTATTTATTTTAAGGGCGCCTGGGTGGGTCAGTTGGTTAAATGTCTGCCTTGGGGTCAGGTCATGATCCCAGGGTTCTGGGATCAAACTCCATCATCAGGCTGTCTGCTCAACTGACTGAGCCACCCTGGCACCCTCAATTTTTAACTTTAACGAAGTCCAACTTATCAGCTCTTTATTTTATGGCTCCTACTTTGGTGGTGTCTCCAAAAGGTGATGACCAAACAGAAAGTCATGTCAATTTTCTCCTGTTACTTTCTCGGCATTTTACAGTTCTGCTTTTTACACTTAGGTCTATGATTCACTTTGAATTAATTTTTGTGAAGGGTATAGGGTCTAGCCTAATAAAACGTGCAAATATATGCTAGTAATACCAGTCTATTCCAAAATATATGTTAATGTCATTATTTTAAGTAGAAGTAATTCATTATAAAGTTAAATATTTATCACCATTCTTGTAGAAAGAAAATGCAAAGACTATATACACCACTTTAAATAACATCTAAGTAACGATTTCTACAAGACAATACAAAGCAATCAATTATACTTTCTTCTAAGACACAAAGATTTCCATAAGGAATTGTCAAATGTATCATTAATTCATGAAGCAGTGAGTATAAAATCTTGTTTTTTGTATGTATTTACTAGGGTGTACATAGAAAAATATCTGAAGGGCATCAATGGCTTTAAAGTTATTTCTGAATAATTGATATATGGACCTTTTCTTTTTAATTTCCAATTTTTCGTAAGAGAAATGATTATACAAATTTATTAAAACAAAACAAATTTCAAACAATTTTTTTCAAAATTTAAATCAACTTTTGGGAAAAAATATAATTACTTGTTATAGCTTATGTAGCTTGGGAGCCCAGGAAAAATATGACTATCTAAAGAAAACATTTCAACCTCTGACTGTTCCTCTTTCTATAGCTGTTCTGGAATTAAAATTTTCTTTTCATGTTATCTGACTTTAAGTAATAGGGTTAGAGTGAACATTGGTCTCTCGCAGTTAAGGAACTAGGAGATACCTATACATGTTGTAGATAATGCTAGCAGGAATTGGGAGGAGACTTTCTTCTAGTTATTCCTAAATTGTGACACAACATGTCTAGAAATGAGGTGAGCCCTGGTGAAATGTTATAAGATGTTGACACTTTCTTCCACAACTGCCTCTGATTTTTTGGTTCCAGGAAACAAGCAAAACTCTGAAGCTCAGGAGAAATGTAGGAAATAATGGGAAAAAAAATAGGACATGTTTATCTCAAAGTGTCTTATATTTAAATTATGGTATAATCTTTTTTAAAAATGAGCCACACTTGAAAACAATTTAAATTATTTCTGAAAAATAAGGTTGTGAACTACATAACATCATTTTTAAATGCAATTGTGTGCACTACGATTTTTCAGACTAAGGAACTTTAAATAAAATATTTGTTTGTTATAAGAAATACAATCAATTTATACCATATGGTGTTTTATATGACTATATGTTGCACTACCACAAATAACTAACTTTTTAAATGAAGTATTTTAACTGTGCCAATACACACACACACACACACTCTTGTGCAACACATGGAGATAAAAGATGAGAGGAGTTAACTGTTTCTTAAAATTATCTGAAATTTCAGCCTTTTCTCCAAATAATGGGGTTATTAAAAACTTAACTCATTTCCATAGAGGAATCAAAGAGATATAGATGCACAATGCAATGAATAAGAAAAGACAATCATTGCCACATAATTGGTCCCTAGTTCTTTAATGTATCACCTTTACCATGCTTGTGGAGACTAACATAGGATAAGAAATCAAAAGATTTCTAGCTGAAAAGCTACTGTCTAAATAGTACTCTCATGGAAATCTTTCAAGAGAAAAGAGATCTCAAGCTAAGAAAAGAGTAATGCTCACTAAGTATTTAAGAATGCTTGCAGCCCTGCTCTCTTTTCCGTTCCTTTGATATATGTGTCTGTTTTTGTGCCGTGGATGGAACTAGAGGGTATTACGCTAAGCAAAATAAGTCAATCAGCGAAAGACAATTATCATATGATCTCTCTGATATGAGGAATTTGAGAGGCAGGGCGGGGGGTCATGGGGAGTAGGGAGGGAAAAAATGAAACAAGATGGGATCAGGAGGGAGACAAACCATAAGAGACTCCTAATGTCAGGAAACAAACTGAGAGTTGCTGGAGGGTGGGGGGTAGGGATAGGGTGGCTGGGTTATGGACGTTGGGGAGGGTTTGCTATGGTGAGTGCTGTGAATTGTGTAAACCTGATGATTCACAGACCTGTACCTCTGAAGCAAATAATACCTTATATGTTAATTAAAAAAAGAAGAAGGCAGGGGGGAAAAAAAAGAATGCTTGCAATCTTCCTATTAAAAAACACATATTCTAAGAATAACCAAATGGAAGCAATTACTCCATAGTTGATGGTGGTTGTTCTTCCCGTTAACGTGTGGATGAGTTAAAGGTGATAGAATGTGAATCTGTTTCAAGGCCTAAAGTGCTCTGAACATCTCTGAACACCGAATCATAGAATGTTAGGCTGGGAATTAAAGCTAAAGGAATATAATTTTACCTAATTCTAACTCTTTCTTCCATTGCGAAAGTAAGGGCCAGGATTTAAAGTATATCCTTTCTGCTTAAGGAAAGATAATTAAAATCTATGATTTCTAACTCCAATTTAGTGCTCTTTTCAAAACACCTGTGTAAATGGTTTTGTTTTTCCAATTCTCCTTGAGTTAAATTGACAGATAAATTGTATGTTCAGCATGTAGGAAGCGTATATAAGAAATCTATCTTTTTGGAAAGATAATTTTTTGTTACCTATCCCATGTTTAAAGAAAAAAAAAAAACTCCCCTAAAGAATGCCTTTCTTTTTAGCCTTTAAATCATTTGGGTTTAGTGAAATGGATTCAATATTTTACTCCCAACATAAACCACATAATCTTTCTCATCTCTGTTTTATTCTTCATTGCCCAAATGTAATTGACTAAAATAAAATTAGTTCAGCAGATTTTTCTTCAGATTGTTGAAGCTGCAAACATTGATTCCTGAACTAACAGCATTTTTTATAATAATGATACAGATAAAGATCAGCATCATTAGATTATGGAGTACAATTGCCCAAATATTCTGGGGAAAGAAATAAATTGAAAGTGATTGTTAATACTATCCTCACCACAGTTCCTTGAAAACACACAGAATATCTACTGCAAACTTGGATACAAACCATTACTTCGCTATTAAACAATTTTAGTCTAAATGTCTATAGTTTAGCAAAATTATTATCTCATTACACAGGATGTTTATTTTATGTAATGTACAGTTCAACTCATTTTCTATTTCAAAAATAAAGCATAAATAACAACTTCAATAGACAAAATGTACACTAAATTAAAAGGAATTAAATATTTGAATAAGTGAAAGCTAATTTAATAAAGTTCTTTTATGATGCAATCTGCTAAAAATAACTAAAATAATCAAAATAACTAAAGTAACTAGCCTCACCACAGAATTAAGAGTCAATTCAGAAAGCATTGGCTATAAATGAAGCACTTTAAAATATCAGCATGTTTGCTGTGATCACCAGTGAATCATTTGAAGTATTTATTGTCTCTAAGAGAAAATCCTTAATTTAGTTGAGACACTAAATTATGAATACACTGAAGAGAAATATGAACATTGGATTATAGTTTTTCTTACATTTGGGGACATTGCCACAATTTGTGGTATAATTAAAACCATTTTACAAGTAGTCAGTCATTAAGTTATTTTAATTTTCCATCTCTAATGAAAGAGAAAAAGCTCTTAGCAGATGTATTATGTGACTATCAAAACAGTCTAAATCTTCAAAACTGCCTGCGGTATTACTTGCATAAATGGTCCTTGAAAATTAACACAAAAATAAAACTCTCCCCATACCTGTTTATACATTTTATCGACTAAAAAGCTATCTTATTTCATATATGACTGGTGTTATGAACTAGGTCCTCCCCCACCCAGAAAAATATGTTGGAGTCCTAACCCCGAGTATCTCAGAATGTGACCTTATCAGGGTCATCCCAAGGGTAATCAGTTAAGTTCAGTCAAGGTCATGGTGTGGTAGGGTGGGCCCCTTACCCATTAGGACTGGTGTCCTTATGGCACATGACGTGTAAAGACAGACACATGCAAGGACACTATGTGACAACAAAGGCAGAGACAGGAGTTAGGCATTTTCAAGCCAAAAAATGTCAAAGACTTCCAACAAAATACCAGAAGCTAAGATGAGGCAAGGAGTGACAGCCCTACAGGGTTCAGAGGAACTGCAGCCTGATGACACCTTGATTCTGGGCTTCTAGCCTCCAGAACTAAGAGACAATACCATTTTACTGTTTTAAGTCACCCATCTTGTTACCATGGTGCTAGAAAACTAATATAACTGATACATTCATATTTTCAGCCATCAAGGTGACTATGAAATTGAAAAGAGAAAAACAATTTTAAATTCTCAGTGATAGATATATAAAACACAAATATAAAAATATTTATCTGGATGCTTTTATATGTGTATTTGTCAGCAATAAGTGCATTTATTGGTTGTTATCTTTGGATAGGCATTCATGCTAGGTATCTGCCCAATGAGAATACCATATTTTTAGACCATCTGTCCTATATAACTACATTATAAGATTGAAAGTGAAGGAATTATATTGCTATAGAAATGATTGGTAATCCTTCTATAGAAATGCCCATCCCTGTCCTTTGTAATCAAGCTGATATTACTATTGTAGAGTATAAGGTGGCTCTTCTTGTTTTCTAGACATAGCCCTGTGCACGTGCTCTTGCAGTATCACTTAGCTTCAACAGTCCATAGTTTATTTCCTTGCTCCAGATCTCTCTCCTAATGACAAGACTTATAAAATCAGTTGCTTCACTTGAATGTCTAAGAGACCCTTCAAAGTCTAATAGACCTCTCAAAGTCAGCATGACCCAAACTGAACTCCAGATTTCTATGCCACTCTCACCCTTCCACGCATCCCAGTAGCATACACAGCTTTGCCTTTCCAACTGTTCATGTCACGAGAGAGTGAAGTAGTTTTCCTTCTTTTATTTTCCGACTTCACAGGTTCACATCTTTAATCTCTCAAGAAACCCTATTGGCTCAGTTTGAAATTATTATCCCAAATCCACTTGCTTCTGCAACTAGTACAACCCACAGATACTTTCCCATGGAGTAGCATGATACTCTTCTAATCAGTCTCTCTACTTTCTTCTTTTCCCCCTTGTTTATTCTCAACATATACACCAGAGTAAGCCCTTAAAATGTGAGGCAGGGGCCTTCCAGTCTAGGCCAGATGACATAATCTAATCTCTCTCTCTCTCTGCTTGTCTCCATTAAGCCAAAACATAACCCCTGGAACTAATGCAAGAGGAAAGCAAATGGGAACTCTGAAAGTTGGAAAGACAAAGACAAAAGACTTAAGGACCCCAGGAATGGAGTACGGCACAACCAGAGATGTAGCATTTCCTGGCTTCCAACCTATAAGTAAAAGTGTCTCATGGGAACCGATTCCTCTCATACTGAAGGAGAGTCAAGCCTACATCAGGCAAGTACAGCAACACTGGCAGAGGAGACCAATTCTAAGCCCACAAAAATACATGACTAGGGGAAGCTGTCTCCATCTAAATCAGACATAAAGGACATAATAAAAGATTGCATTTTATACTAGGGGCTAGGAAAACCACAATTTGAATGAGAGAAGACAATCATATGGGACTGACACTGAGAGAAATTAAGTACTAAAATCATATGGGAAGGATTTTCAAGGCAACCATGATAAAATTAATTCAACAAGGAATTTAAAATTATCTTGAAACTAATGGGAAAAATGTCATAAAAATATAATTATAAAGGAGAATCAAATGGAAATTATAGAAATGAAACGTGGGGAGATGGGGTATTTGGGTGATGGGCATTAAGGAAGGCACTTGGTGTAATGAGTACTGGGTGTTATATGCAACTGGTAAATCACTAAATTCTACCTCTGAAATTAATACTTCACTGTATATGAACTAACTTGAACTTAAATAAAATCTTGATAGAAAAAAACTCATCAAAATAGATCTTATTGCTGGCCTTAAAACAGTCCTCCAATTTAAAAGAATTTAAATCATATAGAGCATGCAGGGTATATTCTCTGACCATAATGGAACCAAACTAAAAATCTATAATTAATAGACAACAGGAAATCTCTGTATACTTGAAAGTTAAGCATAATGTATGTCCTATTATTCACATATCAATGAAGCTTCAAAGAAAATTAAAGCAAACCAAAATATCCATAGAATCAAATGAAAATAAAAGTAAAACATTTCAGAACATGTATAATATAGATGAGGTGCTGCTTAGAGAATTACACGCATTAGTAGAAGAAAGTCTAAAAGCAATCTACATTTCTACAACTAGAAAGTAAAGAGAAAGAAAAACATTAAAGGTAAAACCGGCAGAAAGAATAAAAGCAAGAATCAATAATATGGATAAGAGTAAACGATAGATAACAAGGAATCAACAGACTAGTTCTTAAAAAATCAAAACAATACAATTGACAAACTTCTAGAAAAAATGAGAAGAATAAAAAGGAGAAGACACAAATAACCAATACCAGGAATGAGAGACAGAAAGTCACTACTGATTTTTCAGCCATCAATACGATAATAACGGCGTACTACTATCATTTTTATCCACAAAATTCAGTAACACTGAAGAAATGAACCAATACATCATAAACCACACATAATAAAAGTCTAACCATGCTATGCTGTGAAAGATGTAAGCCTGATGATTCAAAGACCTGTACCCCTTGGGCAAAGAATAAAAATAAAATTAAAAAAAAAAGTCTAACCATGCTAAAATAGAATGCTGTAATTATTTAAGTTATTGAATTGGTAATTAAAAAGTTTTCCAAAAAAGAAAATTCAAGGCCCACATGATTTTAGGGAAGAATTCTGCAAAACATTTGAAGAATTAACACCAATTTTGCACAATTCTTCCGCAGAAAAAAACAGGGGGTGCTTTCCAGGTTATTTTATGAAGCAAGATTTGCCCTGATACCAAAGAATCTAAAATCGTACTAAAAGAAAACTTCACTCCAATATCTCTAAAATTAACACACAGAAACCCTCAACAAAATAATAGAAAACTGATACAACAAAGTATAAAAGGAATTGTACACCATAACTTGTGAGAATTTATTGAAAGTATGCAATGAGGTGTCAACATATGAAAAGGTATCAGTGTAATGCACCGTATCAACAGCCTAAAGAGGAAAAATTAAATCAGATGAAATGACACAGAACAAACATGTGACAAAATCCAATATCCATTTCTGATACAAACTCTTGGCAATTTAGGAATAGAGAGGAACTACCTCAATTTGATAAAGAATGAATTTTTTAAAAGTAAATAATTACATCTGGGAGCACCTGGCTGGGTGAGTCAGTACAGCATATAACTCTTGACCTTGGGGTCATGAATTCGAGCCCCACATTGGGGGTAGAGTTTACTTTAATAAATAAATAAAATAAGAATTTTTTTAAAAAACTCACTTCTTAAAAGTAAATAATTATACATAACATACTTAGTGGTGAAATATTTAATGCTTTCCCACTAAGATTGGGAAAGGCAAAGATGTCTCATCTCTGCACTCTTATTTAACATAGTGATTGATTTCCAGCTACTGAACTAAACAAGAAACGAAAAGCACACAGATCAGAAAGAAAGGAAGAAATCTGTCCCTATTTGAAGATGACATAACTGTACAGTGTCAAGGAGTCTAAAGAATAATCTCAGAACAAATAAGGAAATCTAGCAATGTTGCAGGATATCTGATCAACACAAATGTGTCATTTTCATTTCTGTATGCTCACAATAAACATGTGGAAACCAAAAGTAAGAGCATAATACCATTTATGATTACTCTAATGAAAATGAAATCCTGACAATGTATAAGATTTATATCCTGTAAAACAAAATGATGATGAAAAAAATCAAAGAAGATGGAAATAAATGGGAACATATTACATTAGTGGATTGGAAGACTCAACATAACAAAGATGTCAACTCTCCCAAAATTCATTGCTAAAATTAATGAATTCCTGACAAAATCTCAGCAAGGTTTTTTTTTTTGTAGACATAAATAAGTTTGCTCTACAATTTATATGATTACACTACTTGTGACAACATCACATTCATGGGGAGACTGACACCTAGACCAGAAACATTAACAGAAAAGAAGGCTCAGAAAGAGACTCACACAAATATACCCAACTGATTTTTTGAAACAAAGGTGCACAGCAGTTTCATGAGAGAAGGAGCAATTGGACATCTATAGGTTTAAAAAATAGTATACTATTGTAATAAATTTGTATAATGACATGGCAACTACACTTATCATGTTGAGAATTTCATAATTTATGTAAACATTGAATCACTATGTCGTACTGAAACTGTTTTTATGTAAACTATATACTTTAATTGAAATAGAAAAAAATTTTTACAGATCTCATTTCACATATAAAAGTCAATTCAAAATGTATTATATCAAAATAAATATAAAACTATAGAAGTTTTAGAAAAAAAATAACAGGAAAAATCTGGGAGACCTAGGACTATGTAAAGCGTCCTCAGATTTGGTACCCAAGTGCTCTACATAAAAATAAAAATATTAGTAAATTGGACATCATTCAAATTAAACAAGAAAAAAGGTGTGCTCTGCAAAGTCATGGCCTCTGTGAAAAGAATGAAAAGACAAGGTAAGACTAGAAGACACGATTTTCAGACCTCTGACAAAGGACTAGTAACCAGAATGGATAAAGACCTCTCTGACCTCATAGAAAAAGCAACCCAATTAGTAAAAGGGCCAAAGACATGAGCAGATTTTCCACTGAAGAGGATGTACAGATGGCAAATCAGAATATAAAATACGTGTAACATTACTAGTATTAGGAGAATGCAGATTGAAACCAATGATATATTACCATACAACTATCATAATGGCTTAAAAAAATGTGATACCAACTACTAGTGAGAATGTGGAAAATTGGACCACCCGTAGCTTCCTGGTCTGCAGGCAAATGGTCCAAATGGTTCTAGAAAATATTTTGGCAGCTTATTATAAGACCAAACCTGCAAATACCATATGATTCAGCAATTGTACTCTTTGGCATTTATCCCAAAACAATGAATGTTCATGTGAAGAAAGTCAATCTTAAATGGTTATATATTGCCTGATTTCACTTACATAAAATTCTTGTAATAACCAAAAATATAGGAATAGAGAACAGATTAGTGGTTGCCACAGGTTAAGGGCATATTTGTGGAGTTGTAAATACTGTGTATCTTATCTATATTAAAGTCAATATCCTAGTTGTGATATTATAATATAATTCTGCAAAATTTTACCATTAGGATAAACAAGTCAAGGGTACATGGGCTCTCTCTGCATTGTTTCTTAAAATCTCATGTGAATATGCAATTATTTAAAAAATAATGTTAGTTAAATATATATATATATATATATATATATATATATATATATATATATATATATATATATATAAACAAG